>JAVSCE010014058.1:0-27852 GCA_032199065.1 Smutsia gigantea | reverse complement strand
AAGAGGTCAAACTGTCACTATTTGCAGATGACATAATATTGTACATAAAAAACCCTAAAGAATCCACTCCAAAACTAGTACATCTAATATCTGAATTCAGCAAAGTTGCAAGACACAAAATTAATACACAGAAATCTGTAGCATTCCTATACATTAACGATGAAATAGCAGAAAGAGAAATCAGGAAAACAATTCCATTCACAATTGCATCAAAAAGAATAAAATACCTAGGAATAAACCTAACCAAGGAAGTGATATATCTATACTTTGAAAACTTCAAGCACTCATGAGAGAAATTAAAGAAGATACCAATAAATGGAAACACATCCTATGTTCATGGATAGGAAGAATAAGTATTGTCAAAATGTCCATCCTGCCTAAAGCAATCTACAGATTCAATGCAATTCCTATCAAAATACCAACAGCATTCTTCAATGAACTAGAGCAAATCGTTTTAAAATTAATATGGAACCATAAAAGACCACAAATAGCCAAAGCAATTCTGAGAAGGAAGAATAAAGCTGGGGGTATTATGCTCCCCAACTTTAAGCTCTAGTACATACCCACAGTAATCAAGACAATTTGATACTGGCACAAGACAGAACAATACACCAATGGAACATACTAAAGAGCTCAGGTATAAACCCAAACATATATGTTCAATTCATATACGAATAAGAAGCTATGGACATACAATTGGGACATGACAGCCCCTTCAAAAACTGGTGTTGGCAAAACTGGACAGCTACATGCAAGAGAATGAAACTGGATTATTGTTTAACCCCATACACAAAAGTAAACTCGAAATGGATCAAAGACCTGAATGTAAGTCATGAAACCATAAAACTCTTAGAAGAAAACATAGGCAAAAATCTCCTGAATATAAACATGAGCAGCTTATTCCTGAATGCATCTCCTTGAGCAAGGGAAACAAAAGCAAAAGTGAGCACATGGGACTACATCAAACTAAAAATCTTCTGTACAGCAAAAGACACCATCAACAGAACAAAAAGGCATCCTAGAGTATGGAAGAATATATTTGTAAATGACATATCCAACAAGGGGTTATCATCGAAAATATATAAAGAACACACATGCCTCAACACCAAAAAAGCAAATAACCCAATTAAAAAAATTGGTGGAGGATATGAACAGACAATTCTCCAAAGAAGAAATTCAGATGGCCAATAGATACATGAAAATATGCTCCACATCGCTAATCATCAGGGGAATGCAAATTAAAGCCACAATGAGATATCACCTCACACCAGCAAGGATAGCCACCATCCAAAAGACAAACAACAAGAAATGTTGGCGAGGATGTGGAGAACTGGGAACCCTCCTACACTGCTGATGGGAATGTAAGCTAGTTCAACCATTGTGGAAAGCAGTATGGAGGTTCCTCAAATAACTAAAAATAGAATTACCATTTGACCCGGGAATCCCACTCCTTGGAATTTACCCAAAGAATACAACTTCTCAGATTCCTAAAGACATATGCACCCCTATGTTTATCGCAGCACTATTTACAATAGCCAAGATATGGAAGCAACCTAAGTGTCCATCAGTAGATGAATGGATAAAGAAGAAATGATACATATACACAATGGAATACTACTCAGCCATAAGAAAGAAAGAAATCCTTCCATTTGCAACAACATGGATGGAGCTGGAGGATATTATGCTCAGTGAAATAAGCCAGGTGGAGAAAGACAAGTGCCAAATGATTTCCCTCATTTGTGGAGTATAACAATGAAGCAAAACTAAAGGAACAAAACAGCAGCATACTCACAGACTCCAGGAAGAGACTAGCAGTTACCAAAGGGGAGGGATGTGGGAGAGAGAAGGGTATTGAGGTGTATTATGTTTAGTACACATGGTGTGAGGGGTAATGGGGAGGGGAAGACAATGTAGCACAGGAAGGCAAATAGTGAATCTGTGGCATCTTACTACGCTGATGGACAGTGACTGCAATGGGGTATGGGTGGGGACTTGATAATATGGGTAAATGTAGTAACCACATTGTTTTTTCATGTGAAATCTTCATACGAATGTATATAAATAATACCTTAATAAAAAAAAGTATGCAATAGTTATTCTTCAGTTACACTCATTATTAAATCCTCACACCAACTAGTTCAGTTACTTTCTGTCAACATAAAAAAATGTTACAGGACCATTGACTGTATTCTCCATTCTGCACTTCCAATCGTGAGTATCTATTATTGGGATTGAGATTATGTGCCTATTTATCCCCCTCATCCTTCCCAACCATCAATCCCAACCCCTCCTCCATGGCAACAAGTCACTTCTCAGTGTCTCTGAGTCTACAGATGTTTTATTCATTTTGTTTTGTTTGCTTTTAGATTCTACAAATTAGTGAAATCATACGGTATTTTCTTTCTCCACCTGGCTTATTTCACTTAGTGTAATACCCTCTAGGTCCATCCATGTTATTGCAAATGGCAGGATTCCTTTTTTATGGCCGAATCATATTCCATTTTCTATGTGAGTGTATATACATATACCACTTCTTTATCCATTCATCTATTGATGGACACTTTGGTTGCTTCCATATCATGGCTATTGTAAATAATGAGGCAGTAAACATGGGGTCCATTTATCTTTTCAAGTCAGAGATTATGAGGGTTTTTTTGGGTAAATTCCTGGAAGTGAAATTACTGGGTTGTATGGCATTTACAATTTTATTTTTTTGAGGACCCTCCATATTTACATATTATTTGCACTAATTCACATAACCACCAACAGTGTAGTACAGAACACTTTTCTCAAAATGATCACCAACACTTCTTATGTCTTGTCTTGTGGATAGGGACCATTCTAACAGGTGTGAGGTAATATCTCATTGCGGTTTTGATTTGCATTTCCCTGATGATTAGCAATGTGGAGCAAGCAGCTTTTCATGTGCCTGTTGGCCATGTGTATTTCCTCTTTGGAATAATGTCTATTCAGGTCTGCTGCCCATCTTTTAATTGGGTTATTTGTTTCTTTGTTTGGTGTTGAAGCATATGAGTTCTTTGTATATTTTGGATGTTAACCTCCTTATCAGATAAATCATTTACAAATATTCTCTCCCACATTGTAGGTTGCCTTTTTGTTCTCTTGATGGTGTTCTTGGCTGTACAGAAGACTTTTAGTTTGTTGTAGTCCTACTTGTTCATTCTTGATTTTGTTTCCCTTGCCTGAGGAGAAGTGTCCAGAAAACAACTGCTCATGCTTGTTTCAGGATATTTTTGTCTGTTTCCTTCTAAGAGATTTATGGTTTCATGATTTATATTTAGATATTTATTGCATTTCAAGTTTACTTTTGTGTATGGATTTAGACAGTAATCCAGTTTCATTCTCTTGCATGTAGCTGTCCAGTTTCGACAACATCATTTATTGAAGAGACTGTCTTTCCCCCACTGTATATTTGTGGCTCCTTTATCGTATGTTAATTGACCATATATGTTTGGGTTTACTTCTGGTTTCTCTATTGTGTTCCTTTGATCTGTGGGTCTGTTCTTGTGCCAATATCATGATGTTTTGATTAGTATAGCTTTGTATTATAGCTTGAAATCTGGGAGCATGATACCCTCAGAATTGTTTTCCTTTCTCAAGGTTGCTTTGGATATGTGGGATCTTTGGTAGTTCCATATAAACTTTAGGATTATTTGTTCTAGTTCATTGAAAAATGTCATTGGTGTTTTGATAGAGATTGTATTGAATCTGTAAATTGCTTTGGGTGGAATGGCCATTTTGAGAATATTAATTCTTCCTATCCATGAGCATGGATGGATTTCCATTTATTTGTACCTTCAATTTCTTTCATCAGTGTCATATAGTTTACAGAGTACAGGTCTTCTACCTTCTTTCTCAGGTTTATTCCTGTGTATTTTCTACTTTAATGCAATGGGAAATGGAATTGTTTTCCTGCATTCTCTTTCTGCTAGTTCATTGTTAGTATATAGGAATGGACCAGATTTCTGTATATTGATTTTGTATCCTGCAACTTTGCTGAATCCAGTTATTAGTTCTAATAGATTTTTGGTGGAATATTTGGGTTTTCTATATAAATATTATGTCTTCTGTAAATAGTGACAGTTTTACTTCTTTACCAATTTGGATGCACTTTATCTCTTTATCTTCTCTGATTGAGGATAGGGCCTCCAGTAATATGTTGAATAAAAGGGTGAGAGTGGACATCATTGTCTTGTTCCTGTTCTTAAAGGACAAGCTCTTAGGTTTTCACCATTGAGTATGATATTAGCTTTTTGTTTGTCATATATGGTATTTATAACATTGAGGAGTGTTCCCTCTGTACACATCTTGAGAGTTTTTATCATGAATTAATGTTGAATTTTGTCAAATACATTTTCATCATTTATTGAGGTAATCATGTGGCTTTATCCTTCCATTTTTAATGCAGTGTATCACTTTGAGTTATGAATATTACTCTAGCCTTACATCCCTGGAATAATTCCCACTTGGTCATGATGGATGGTCCTTTTAATGTATTTTTAATGAGGTTTGCTAAAATTTTCTTGATTATTTTTTATCTATGTTCATCATGGTTATTGGTCTGTAATGTTCTTTATTTATAGTCCTTTTTTTCCTCTCTTTTTATTAGCATGATGCCAGCTTCATAGAATGAATATGGAAGCATTCCCTCCACTTCTGTTTTTTTTGAATACTTCAAGAAGGATGGGTGTTAACTATTTAAAGGTTTGGTAGAATTCTCCTGTGACCCCATCAGGTTGTGGAATTTTGTTGGGAATTTTTGATTACCTATTCAATTTTGTTACTGGAAAGTGGTCTTTTTAGTTTTTCTATTCTTTTCCTGGGTCAGTCTTGGAAGATGGTATGTTTCTAGGTTTTGTCCATTCCCCTAGTTTGTCCAATTTATTGGCATATAATTTTCATATAATTCTTTAAAAGTTATTTGTATTTCTGTGGTGTCAGTTATAACTTCTTTTTCCTTTCTAGTTTTGTTTATTCATGTCCTGTCTTTTTTTCTTGATAAGTCTAGCTAGTGTTTGTCTATATTGTTTATCTTTGCAAAGGACCAACTCTGTTTCATTTTTTTTTCTAGTGCTAAATTCCTCTCTATATATTTATTTCTGCTCTGATTATATTTCTCCTACTAACTTGGGGTTTCATTTTTTTCTTTCTTTAGTTTCTGTGTAATTGTCTGTGTAGACAATTTATTTGGGATTGCTCTTGTTTCTTGAGGTAGGCTTGTTTTGCTATGTACATCCCTCTTAGAACTGCTTTTGCTGCATCACACATATTTTGAACTGCTGCAGTTCTGTTTTCATTTGTCTCCCTGTATTATTTGAATTCTTCTTTGATTTTTTCATTGAGCCACTGATTATTTAGAGACATGTTTATGTTCCATGTGTTTATGGGGCTTTTTTTCTTCATGTAATGGATTTATATTTCCATATCTCTGTGATCTCAAATGTTGCTTGATACAGTTTCCATCCTTTTGAACTTATTGGGACTCTTTCTGGGGCCTAAAATGTGATCTATTTTGGAGAACATTCCATGTGCAGTAGAGAAAAATATATATACTGCTGCTTTTGGGTGGAATGTTCTATGTATATGTGTTAAGTCCATCTGGTCTAATGTGTCACTCATCACATATCTTTCCTTATTTATTTTCTGTCTGGATGATCTGTTCATTGCTATTACTGGGATGTTAAAGTCCTTTAATATGACTGTATTTCTGTCTGTTTTCCCTTTAGGTCAGTTAGTATTTGTCTTACATGTTCCAGTGTTCCTATATTGGGTGCATAGTTATTTACAATTGTTATATCCTCTTGTTGGACTTATTCCTTTATCATTGTGTAATGTCCTTATGTTTTGTTACTATCTGTGTCTTGAAGTCTAGTTTGTCTGGTATAAGTTCTGCTACTCCTGCTTCGTTGTCCCTTTTATTTGGATGGAATATCTTTGTCTATCCTTTCATTTTCAGTCTTTGCATGTATTTTGGTCTGAAATGAGTTTCTTGTAGGCAGTGTATAAGTATGTCTTGTTTCATTATCCATTCTATCACCCTCTCTCTTTTGATTGTGCATTGAGTCTATTTACTTTAAAGTACATAGTGATACATAAGGTTTATTGCCATTTTATTAATTACTTTGTGGTGGTTTTGTAGTTCTCTCTGCTCTTTATTCCTCTCTTATACACTTCTCTGGGGAATTGAATTTTTTAGTGTTATTCTTGGGATCATTCCTTTAATTTTTTTAAAATTTATTTTGGTATCATTAATCTACAATTACATGTGCAATATTATGGTTATTAAACTACCCCCTTCATCAGGTCCCCCCCACGAACCCCATTACAGTCACTGTCCATCAGCGTAGTGAGATGCTATAGAATCACTACTTGCCTTCTCTGAGTTGTACAGCTCTCCTCATGCCCCCCAACATTACATATGCTAATCGTAATACCCCTTTTAACCTCTTATCCCTCCCTTCCCACCCATCTTCCCCAGACCCTTTCCCTTGGGTAACTATTAGTCCATTCTTGGGTTCTGTGAGTCTGCTGCTGTTTTGTCCCTTCAATTCTTTTCTTTGTTCTTATACTCCACATATGAGTGAAATCATTTGATATTTTTCTTTTTTGGCTTGGCTTATTTCACTGAGCATAATACGCTCTAGCTCCATCCATGTTGTTGCAAATGATATGATTTGCTTTCTTCTTATGGCTGAATAATATTCCATTGTGAATATGTACCACATCTTCTTTATCCATTCATCTACTAATGGACACTTAGGTTGCTTCCATTTCTTGGCTATTGTAAATAGTGCTGCGATAAACATAGGGGTGCATCGGTCTTTTTCAAACTGGGCTGCTGTAGGCTTAGGGTAAATTCCTAGGAGTGGAATTCCTGGGTCAAATGGTATTTCTTTTTTGAGTTTTTTGAGGAACCTCCATACTGCTTTCCACAATGGTTGAACTAATATGCATTCCCAGCAGCAGTGTAGGAGGGTTCCCTTTTCTCCACATCCACACCAATATTTGTTGTTGTTTGTCTTTTGGATGTTGGCCATTCTCACTGGTGTGAGGTGATATCTCATTGTGGTTTTAATCTGCATTTCTCTGATGATTAGCGATGTGGAGCATCTTTTCATGTACGTGTTGGCCATCTGAATTTCTTCTTTAGAGAAGTGTCTATTCATGTCCTCTGCAAATTTCTTAATTGGATTATTGTCTTTTTGTTTGTTGGGGTGCATGAGTTCTTTATATATTTTGGATGTCAACCCTTTATCAGATACATCATTTATGAATATATTCTCCCATACTGTAGGATGTCTTTTTGTTCTACTGATGGTGTCCTTTGCTGTACAGAAGATTTTCAGCTTCATATAGTCCCACATGTTCATTTTTGCTTTTGTTTCCCTTTCCCGGGGAGATATGTTCATGAAGAAGTCGCTCATGTTTATATCTAAGAGATTTGTGCCTATGTTTTTTTCTAAGAGTTTTATGGTTTCATGACTTACATTCAGGTCTTTGATCCACCTTGAATTTACCTTTGCGTATGGGGCTAGATAGAAGTCCAGTTTCATTGTCTTACACGTAGCTCTCCAGTTTTTCCAACACCAGCTGCTGAAGAGGCTGTGATCTCCTGATTGTATATCCAAGGCTCCTTTATCAAATATCAATTAACTGTATATGTTTGGGTTAATGTTTAGATTTTCTATTCTGTTCCACTGATCTGTGGGTCTGTTTTTGTGCCAATACCAAATTGTCTTGATTACTGTGGCTTTGTAGTAGAGCTTGAAGTCAGGGAGCATAACACCCCCTGTTTTATTCCTCCTTCTCAGGATTGCTTTGGCTATTCGGGGTCTTTTGTGGTTCCATATGAATTTTAGAATTATTTGTTCCAGTTCATTGAAGAAAGGTGTTGCTGGTTTGATAGAGGTTGCGTTGAATCTGTAGATTGCTTTAGGTAGTAAAGCCATTTTGACAATATTTATTCTTTCTAGCCAAGAGCATGGGATGCATTTCCATTTGTTAGTGTCCTTTTTAATTTCTCTTAATAGTGTCTTGTAGTTTCCAGAGTACAGGTCTTCCACTTCCTTCATTAGGTTTATTCCTAGGTATTTTATTCTTTTTGATGCAATTGTGAATGGAATTGTTTTTCTGATTTCTCTTTCTGTTAGTTCATTGTTAGTGTATAGGAAAGCAACAGATTTCTGTGTGTTAATTTTGTATCCTGCAACTTTGCTGAATTCAGATATTAGTTCTAGTAGTTTTGGAGTGGAGTCTTTAGGGTTTTTTATGGACAGTATCATGTCATCTTCAAATAGTGACAATTTGACTTCTTCTTTACCAATCTGGATGCCTTGTATATCTTTGTTTTGTCTGATTGCCATGGCTAGGACCTCCAGTAGTATGTTGAATAACAGTGGAGAGAGTGGGCATCCCTGTCTTGTTCCCGATCTTGGATGGAAAGCTTTCAGCTTCTCGCTGTTATGTATGATGTTAGTTGTGGTTTTTTCGTATATGGCCTATATGATGGTACTTGCCATCTATACCCATTTTGTTGAGAGTTTTAATTAGGAATGGATGCTGAACTTTGTCAAATGCTTTTTCAGCATCTATGGAGATGATCATGTGGTTTTTGTTCTTCTTTTTGTTGATGTGGTGGATGATGTTGATGGATTTTCGAATGTTGTACCATCCTTGCATCCCTGGGATGAATCCCACTTGATCATGGTGTATGATCCTCTTGATGTATTTTTGAATTCAGTTTGCTAATATTTTGTTGAGTATTTTTGCACCTATGTTCATTAGTGATATTGGTCTGTAATTTTCTTTTTTGTTGAGGTCTTTGCCCGGTTTTGGTATTAGAGTGATGCTGGCTTCATAGAATGAGTTTGGAAGTACTCCCTCCTCTTCTATTTTATGGAAAACTTTAAGGAGAATGGGTGTTATTTCTTCTCTATATGTCTGGTAGAATTCAGAGTTGAATCCAACAGGTCTGGGGGTTTTGTTCTTGGGTAGTTTTTTGATTACTGCTTCAATTTCATTGCTGGTGATTTGTCTGTTTAGTTTTTCTGTTTCTTGCTTGGTCAGTCTAGGAACGTTGTATTTTTCTAAGAAGCTGTCCATTTCTTCTAGGTTTTCCAGCTTGTTAGCATATAATTCTCATAATATTCTCTTATAATTCTTTGTATTTCTGTGGGATCCGTCATTATATTTCCTTTCTCATTTCTGATTCTGTTTATGTGTGTAGTTTCTCTTTTTCTCTTAATGAGTCTGGCTAGGGGTTTATCTATTTTCTCAAAAAACCAGCTCTTGGTTTCATTGATTTTTTCTATTGTTTTATTCTTCTCAATTTTATTTATTTATTCTCTGATCTTTATTATGTCCCTCCTTCTGGTGACTTTGGGCCTCATTTGTTCTTGTTTTTCCAATTTCATTAATTGTATCTTTAGACTATTCATTTGGCAATATTCTTCCTTCTTTAAATTGGCCTGGATTACAATATACTTTCCTCTTAGAATTGCCTTTGCTGCATCCCACAGAAGTTGTGGCTTTTTGTTGTTGTTGTCATTAGTCTCCATATATTCTTTGATTTCTGTTTTGATTTGGTCATTAACCCATTGTTTAATTAGGAGAATGTTGTTAAGTCTCCATGTATTTGTGAGCCTTTTTGGTTTCTTTCTGAAATTTATTCCTACTTTTATACCTTTGTGATCTGAGACGTTGGTTGGTAGGATTTCAATATTTTTGAATTTACTGAGGTTCTTTTTGTGGCCTAGTATGTGGTCTATTCTGGAAAATGTTCCATGTGCACGTGAGAAGAATGTGTATCCTGCTGCTTTTGGGTGCAGAGTTCTGTAGATGTCTGTTAGGTCCATCTGTTCTAGTGTGTTCTGTGCCTCTGTGTCTTTACTTATTCTCTGTCTGGTTAATCTGTCCTTTGGAGTGAGTGGTGTGTTAAAATCTCCTAAAGTGAATGCATTGCTGTCTATTTCCTCCTTTAATTCTGTTAGTATTTGTTTCACATATGGTGGTGCTCCTGTGCTGGGTGCATATATATTTATAATGGTTATATCTTCTTGTTGGACTGACCCCTTTATCATTATGTAATGTCCTTCTTTATCTCTTGCTTCTTTCTTCGTTTTGAAGTCTATTTTGTCTGATGCAATTACTGCAACACCCGCTTTTTTCTCCTTGTTGTTTGCATGAAATATCTTTTTCCAACCCTTCACTTTTAGTCTGGGGATATCTTTGCGTTTGAGGTGAGTTTCTTGTAGGCAGCATATAGATGGGTCTTGCTTTTTTATCCATTCTGTTACTCTGTGTCTTTTGATTGGTGCATTCAGTCCATTTACATTTAGGGTGATTATTGATAGATATGTACTTATTGCCATTGGTGGCTTTAGATTTGTGGTTACTAGAGGTTCAAAGGTTGCGTCTTTACCATCTAACAATCTAAGTTAACTTTCTTGTTAAATTATTGTAAACACTGCCTGATGTTTCTTTATTTCTCTCCCTTCTTATTCTTCCTCTTCCATTCTTCATATACTAGGTGTTTTATTCTTTGCCTTTAGTTCGTATTTGGATGGTCTGTTCTCTTTGTTATGATTTTATTTTCTCTGGTGACATCTTTTTAGCCTTAGGTGTCCTTCCCTCTAGAGCAGTCCATTTAAGATATCCTGTAGTGGTGGTTTATGAGAGGCAAACTCTGTCCACTTTCATTTGTCTGGAAATTGTTTAATCCCTCCGTCATATTTAAATGATAATTGTGCTGGACACAATATTCTTGGTTCAAGGCCCTTCTGTTTCATAACGTTAAATATATCATGCCATTCTCTTCTGGCCTGTAAGGTTTCTGCTGAGAAATTTGATGATAGTCTGATGTGTTTTCCTTTGTAGGTGGTCTTTTTTCTCTCTCTAGCTGCCTTTAATACTCTGTCTTTATCTTTGATCTTTGCCGCTTTAATTATTATGTGTCTTGTTGTTGTCTTCCTTGGGTCCCTTGTTTTGGGAGATCATTGGGCTTCCGTGGACTGCGAGACTATTTCTTTCCCCAGCGTGGGTAAGTTTTTAGCAATTTCTTCAAAGACACTTTCTATCCCTTTTTCTCTCTTTTCTTCTTCTGGTACTCCTATAATGCGTGTATTGTTCCGTTTGGATTGGTCACACATTTCTCTGAATAGTCTTTCATTCCTAGAGATCCTTTTATCTCTCTCTGCCTCAGCTTCTCTGTATTCCTGTTCTCTTAATTCTATTCCATTAACAGTCTCTTGCATTTCATCCAGTCTGCTGTTAAGCCCGTCCTTCACCTGTCTGATTTCTGCATTGTCTTTCGTCACTTCCCTCACTTCCTCCCTCAGGTCTTGCACATTTCTCTGTAGATCCATCAGCATGGTTATGACTTTTATTCTGAATTCTTTTTCAGGAAGACTGTGCATTTCCATCCCTTCAGTATCCCTCTCTGGGGTTCTTTGGTTGATCTTAGTCTGGACCATATTCGTCTGTCTTTTCATGGCCATAGAAGTTGTGCTGGTAGTTGCCACATATGTCAGCTGGGCTCTTTAAGACTTTAAAAAGAAAAAAAAAATAAAGAAAAGAGAAAGAAAGGAAAAAGGAAGAAAGAAAAGAAAAAAGAAAAAACAAAACAAAACAAAAAACGCCCACTGGGTGTAGATTCTGTGGGGATGCTGTAGGTGGCTCTGTTGCTCCACTATTCCACAGCCGTGGCTGATCCGCCCCGCAGGACCCTTTTTAGCTCTGGCTAGGGTGGGAACGAATGTGAGGCAGTTGATATCTGCGGGAAGTCTAATTGCGGCCACCCTTTCCCAGTCACCAGGTAAGGTGTTTGAAACTCCCTGGGACTCTCAGCCTGCTGGGGCCGCGGCAATCCGGCTCCTCCGCTGGGCTCCTGTGTCTTTAAGACTGCCGAAAAAAGAACGTGGTTTTCTTTTTTCTTTCACTTCCTGGGAGCCGGCTGCAAGCACCCTGGCGCATTCCCCACTCAGATCCTGCACCCTCTGTCTCTCCAATCCCCGCTACGCCATGCGATGTGTGTCAGTGTTCCCCACGCAGATCACCAGTGCTGGTTATTTCACGGGGTGTACTTCCACTCCCTCCCAGCTCTGAATCTTCTCCTCCTGCCTGTGCGCTGGAGTGGGTGAGTGCTCGGGTCCCACTGGGTCGTGGCTCCATATCTTACCCGCCTCGCGGGGTGCCATGTCCTCTCAGGTGTAGCTGCATGCTGTGTGCTTTCCTGTGTATTCTGGTCTCTTTTTTAGGAATAGTTGTATTTGCTGTATTTTCATAGATATATATAGTTTGGGGAGGAGATATCTGCCCCCCTGCTCATGCCGCCATCTTCCCGGAAGTTTCCTTTAATTTTTTTAATCTATTGTAGGTTTTAGGTTTTTGGTTGCCATAATGATAATTGATAGTTTCCTAAATATTACAGTCCATAGTAACTTAATTGATTCTCAATTTTCAGCACAATCTAAAAATACTATTTTTGTTCTTCCTCCTCCACTCTTTATATATAAGATGTCATAATGTACATCTTTTGTGTATGTCTTGACTGATTTTGTGTATAGTTGATTTTACCCTTTCTAACTTCATACTTTCTCTGTAAGTAATTGGTCTATTACATTTACTGTAGAATTATTTTCACTGATAAAAACTATTTAGGTTTAAGAATATTTCAACATACAATAGTACCTTTAATAAATTCTGTAAGGTCAGTTTAGCTGTGGTGAATTTTTTTAATGTTTGTTTAACTGGAAAACAATCTCTCCTTCAATTCAGAATGATAACCTTGCTGGGTAGAGGATTCTTGGTTGTTGTTTCTTCCCCCTTCAATACTTTAAATATTTCATGCCACTCCCTTCCGGCCTGTAAAGTTTCTGCTGAGAAATCTGCTGATAGCCTCATGGAGTTTCCCTAATAGGTAACTGTCTGCTTGTCTCTTGCTGCTTTTAAAATTCTTTCTTTATCTTTAATCTTTGCAATTTTAATTACTATTTGTCTTGGTATTGTCTTCCAAGAGTTCCTGTAAGACACTTCCAGGACCTTGGTGTTTATTTCATTCCCAGATTTGGGTTGTTCTCAGTGATGATTTATTCAAGGGAGACTTCCTACTCCGATGTCTCTCTCTTCTCATTCTGGAAACCCTATTATGCAATGCTTGTTTCATTTGTAGTTTTCACACAGCTCTATTTGCATCTTCTCATTTTTAGAAATAACTTTTCTCTCTGTTCCTCAACTTGTTCTTTCTTCCTGTTCTTTATTTTCTATTTCATTGATTCTTCCCTCTACTTCCAGCAGTCTACTACCCATTCCCCTTATTGTAATTTTCACTTCAGTTATTTTATTCTTCAGCTCTGAGTAGCTCTTTTTCAAATTTTCTACCTCTCTGTTGACGTTCTCACTAAGACCATCAAGTCTTTTCCCCAGGTCTGTGAGCATCTTTATGACTGTTACTTTGAAATCTTTGTCAAGAATATTGCTAATCTCCATTTCTTTTTCATGTCTTATTTTTTCTTTTGTTTCCAACATATTTCTCTGTTTCCTCATTTATTTCTGTGTTTCTGTGTTTCTTCCTTTGTATTAGATAGGTTATCTATGCCTCCTGGTCTAGAAAGTAATGGGTTTATGATGTAGGCTTCCTATGGTTCCCAGAAGCTCACGTCTCTTTGCTTACTGGTGCCTCATTCTCCATTTTGGTGGAGCCTCTGAAGCTGTTATTTGGGTGTGGTCAGGGCCACCTTTATGCCTGTCTGCCATCAGTGGCTGACATCTGTCAACAGAGGCTGAAAGCTCACCTGTGCATACCCTTTTTATGCCATGAGACCCTTCTCCTGAGAGTCAGTGTGAGTGGAGCTGCCCTCTGCCTGCTGGTCAGCAATGTGAGTCATTGCTGGACCTGGCAGGTGGGCCATTGTGCTGAGCCACCAGTGAATGAGCTGGAGAATTTAGAGCTGGATCCTGTAAGCTCCCTATAAGTATAGCCAAGGGAGGGATGGGAAAGCTGGGAACGCCTCCCTCCATATGTTAGGCAAAAAAGTCTTCCTCTACCTTCCAGGTGGCAAAATCAGATTACTATTGGACTGAGAAGACCAGGTGGGGTGGATGAATTTTGGAGCACATCATGGGTCCAAGCTGTCAGAGAGGGAGATGGAGAATTTGGAGAGGGTTCCCTTGACTTCCTGACTAGTTGTACTGAGGGAGGGCTGGGGAAGCACAGTTCACCTTTCCTTTCTCCTCTGGCAAGACCTCATTGCAATCTTCATCCATCTTGCACACTTCCAGCTGTTGGTAAATCTTTCAAACTGCCACCTCTGTGTTGGATCTCAGGAGGACCAACAGACTGTGCCATGTCTTCCACAAGGGACAGGATTCTTACCCTCCCAGAGTGCTCCAACTCATCCTGGTGTCTAGCCCTGTTAATCACCAAAGCCCAGTGTAATGTGGACTTGTATTCCCCAGGAACAGATGTCCAGAGCCAGGTGTGCTGGATTCATGAGTCATTATGCCCACCATGCTGTGCTCCTCTCCTTTCTACTTGTGGGCTGGAATGGAAAAAGGCTTTGGGTCCCAATCAATCACAGCTGTGCCACTTTACCCTTCTCAATGTGGTCTTCTCCTCTTCAATATGTGTAGATGGTCTGTTCCTTAGCCTTCAGGTCATTTTCAGGTTTAATTGTACTTGCTGTACTTGCTTCATTGATATGGGAGGAGGTTTCTCACTTGCCTTCCCACTCTGCCATCTTTTTCACTCAATCTCTGGGATATTCTTTTGTTTCAAGCATATTATTGTGTCTCTTCATTTCATTTGTATCTGTGTTTGATTCAGTATGTTAGGTGATAGGGCTACCTCTCCAAGACTTTAAGACATGGACTTACTTAGGAACATTCCCTTGGTAGACTGTGTGTATTGGCAGTTTTGGGTGGCTGGCTGGAGGCTGGGTGGGCATGAATTGTGGTGTCCAAGTATCAAGACTCCCAGTTCATTGGATGTAGTTCTCCTGTGTGGTGGTGAGGTGGGGCAATTCTGGCAGGGCAACTAGTATTGATGGAGCATAGTCTAGGGAGCCCTCATGTGGACAACAGACTTAGGCTTCTCTTGTGGGGCAACTAGGGATAGAGAGGCAAGGTCTAGATGTCTCCCAGATAGACATCATGTGGGGCCACACTAATGGAGTGGCTGGGGATGGATGGATGCAGTATGGGATTCTCCTGGTTGACCCCAGGCTGGGGCCATGTAAAGGCAGATGCCAGGAATGGAATGGATATGAACAGGGTGAATCTACATAAGCATCATACCAGTGCCATCTTTATGGGACTGCTGGATCTCTGACAGGCATGTTTCGGTGTGGGTGGTGTTTAGGAGGCTTCCTCCATCATGTCTAGAGCAGGTGTGTTCACCTTGACCCTGCTCCTGTAAACACTATCAGTGTTCACAAGGAACATAAACAATGTCACTAACCTTGTTCCCATCTGCACTATCAATGTGCAGGGCTTACCTTGTCCTTTTTGAACTAACAATGTATGGGGGGGGAACATAGACAGTGTAGCTCACCCTACTCCCAACTGCACTAGCAGTGTGCAGGGGTATAGAATGTAAACAATGGCACACCATGCTTCCATTCATGTTAGCAGTGTCTGGGGGAAAATAAACAAAGGCATTCACCTTGCTGTCATTCACATTAACAGTGTCTGTGGATAATATAAACAATAGTGCTCACCCTGCTCCCATTTGTTCTAGACACTGCTGGGTTGGGGAAACACAATCACCTCCATTTCTGGAGAGAGGTCCAGCATTTCCCCTTGCATTTGCCCAGTGCTTGAGTTTTGAAAATCAGCTTCCTTCAATTATAGTTGCAGTGGGCTATAAACCTTCCAACTGCTGGCTTTTTTTCTGTGCCCCAGGGCAGGAAAGTCTCTGCTAGCTCAGTAATATCCCTTCCTACTGGGGGGCTCTGCTGGGTGTGGGGCTCCCTTTGTTTCCATGCCTTTATCTCCTTATGTTTTTTTGTGTGTGTGTGTGTGTGTGTGGCCTTTTTATCCCTTGTGCATAAGGTGTTCACTCAGGCCTCCATTCTTGGGATGAACTGTTCTGTGTGTAGGTGTAGATTCATTGTATATGTGCACTCAGGCCCTTTCTATGCTGCCATCTTGGACTCACCTCCCAATTATATCCAAATTTAAATCAAGGTGCCCATGGTGTAATCTCAGAATGTGTTAGTATGTTGATTGCTATGCCTAAATCAATTGTAGTATACTTTATGGAAAGATATTATGTGTGGACAGAAGGGATCTATGTTTTCAAGGAATGTAGAGTAGAATGAACCCAAAGAAGGATAATTCTTCAGTGTCTTTCCAGATCTCTTCAAGGAGAAAAGTCATACCAGATGAGCCAGGTATTCAATTCCTTTTACTAGTACCCCTGATTCTGGTCTTCTTTAAAAGTAGTGAAGAATCAAATATATAAACCTATATAGCTGAGTTTGAATGTTTGAATTTCTCATCATTTGAATATTATTTTACCCCAGATATGGCAATTTCCTTTCACTTCTTGTTTGTTTAGGTCTGTTGGCCTCAGTGAGATTTCTTTATAATCATGGAATTCTAGACAAGTTTCTTTATGGACAATCTATAGTACAGTACAACTTTATTTTCAACTTGAACTCATGAAGTCAATTTAGAAGGTCATGACAAGTGGGGTTTTTATGGAAGAGAATAAAATAGAAAATAACACTAAAGTGCATCTCATGAAGTAGTGGGAAAATATTGTATCAAGAAACTTCTGTTTAAATTTAGATATATTCATATATTAACAACTGGACTGTAATGTAAAATATATTTATTATTCTGAGTCATGGTAAAAAAAAGTTTTAAAAGCCACAAATATAGTTGAATCTCCTCTCTTTTAATAATAAAGAATCTAAGGTTCAGAGGGAGGTAGTTTCTAGCCCAAGGTCATATATTGATTAGTAAGAAAGAAATTAGGATTTAGATCTATTGACTCACTGCCTCCAGGGTTTTTTTTTAAACCATCAAGTAAGAAAGTGCCCTGAATAAAGAATTTTATAACCTAATCTTGGAGATGACAAACTATCATTTCTGCTCTATGCTATTGGTCACATATGCTAACCCCAGTGTAATGTGGAAGGAGAGTACATAAGTACATGAGGAAATGAAGATTATTGGGGGTTATCTTGGAGGCGAGCTCTACAATGATCTTATTTTATTTTTCTAACTCTATAATTTTTGGATGTAGTGAATAAAAATTATTCTATTTCTCAGATAAGGAAAAAGATTCAGAGAAGGCAAGTGGCATAACTAAGAACCCATAGAAAGATATCAGTAGATCCACTTTGAATATATAATATCTGATGTCAAGTGCTACATCTGATTCTTCTTTGCAACTGCTGCAAAGATACCAACATAGTACCTTTTACATAGCTAAATGCATGATACATTCTGGGGCAATTTTTAAACATGGGGACCCAAAATTCTTTGATACTCTCCCCATTAAGAGGTGGATCTGTGTTCCTTTCCCTTGAATCTTAGAAGGCTTATGACTGGTCAATCCATAGAGTATAGCAGAAATTATGCTGTATAACTATTTAGGCTGTCATAAAAGGCCACCAGCTTCTGCCTTACTAGTTGTAACACTCATGCTTGGACCACTGAGCATCAGGTAAGAAATTCAACTACCTTGAGGCTGCCCCACCATGAAGAAGCCAAGCCAAGTGGAGAGGCCTTGTGTAGACTTTCTGTATGGCAATTTTTTCTTTGAGTTATCTAAGCCCAGGCACTGTATATGTGAGTAAAGGGGTCTTTAGTTAATTCCAGATCCCAGCTGTTGAGTTGCTTCTACCTAGTGTTCCCAGCTGAGGCTCCAGATATTGTGGAGCAGAGATAAGGCGAAAAATTGTTTTCTTAGGCTCAAAGCAAAGGAAGGTTTTGTATAAAGGGATCAACATTTCGTCTAGACTCAAAACTGGAATCAGGGTCCTGTTTCCTTGGAAGCAATCAAATTCAAATAGATGTGGAAAAACCCTTATCTGAAGCTCTGCACTTGGTTTGTATATCAAAGCTTCGTCTCTGGGTCAAAATGACTTAGATCCTCCAGGCAAGAGTGGGATATTTCATTCTTATTTATATAATTTTAAACATCAAAATTTCTGATAATCTATGATTTTAGAGAACAATATTCCTCAATGAATAAGAAAGAAGCAGTCACTCAAAGAAGATGTGTTTTAGGACACTTTTTTAAAGATGCAGCATATTCTTGGGAAATTTATTGTTTCTTGTTAACTTTGCAGCTAGATTTATATGTGTTTTCTGTCCCAGCTCAATTGATGGCAGGAAGATTTTTATAATTTAAGTTGGTTTCTATTTTCTCAGTAGTTATGAGAGAATGAACTTTCTAGCCATTAGTGAGTTTTGGGAACATGGTAAGAAGAGGCATTTGGTATCTTAGATTGAGAAGGGGTACTGGAGTTGGAAGAATGAAGTATTAGTTAGGGAGAGCAGGTGTAGTATTGAAAAGCAAGAATGAGGAAAAAGGATGCTGAAAGAAGGAGTGTGAGTACAGAGTTGTCTATATATCAAGAAAGGGTCTATAGAGACAATATAGTTGTCACAGAGCCATGATTGATAATATGTCACTCAAATTGAAAGTGAGTCTGGGCCTCCATCATTTTTTCTCTTTTCTTTACATTACTTATAACACAATGGCTGCTTAAATTTGTCACTCATTTACACTCTTTGCTTTTCATAGACATCAAACTTTCTCTAGATTTTTTTATTTTTCCTTCAACTGATCCTTTATAAACATAATAAAAAGCAAAGATTTAGTCTGTTCTGTAGGATTTTAAAACCTTAAATTTTCAGTTTTTATTTATACAGGAAATATGTAATTTTCTACCACCTGGATAATCATTATGCAAAAGAAAAATAATGGATGTTCTGGGAATTGATAAGATGAGAAATAAATGAGGGGGCAAAATTTGACTCTTGTAGGTTAACATCTATCAGAGAAGAGTGACATTTAGTCATCTAGAGCAGTTTTTCCCTTAGGTCCCCTTGGAAAGATGGTGAGAAACCCATTCATAACTAACTTCTAAAAGATTAAAGGAGATAGGAGTCTGTATACTAGAATTCTAGTCTTGGATTTAACCTTAAGATTTTGGAATGATAATATAACATCCCTAAGCCTCAGTTTGATAGTACTCAAATGAAGTGTCTATCTTAAATAAGATAGTGAATGCAAAATACTCTAAAAAAGTGAAGTAGTTATGTACATCCCTTCCAATAGTGGATACACATTTACTCTCATCCATTGCATAACAAACAGCATCTTAAATTAAAAAAATATATATATATATACACATATATATGTATATATATAATTAATTCCCAGAGGAGTCAAAGGAATAACTCACCTTTATGCTTTTATGCTATATTTTCTTTAAGACCACCTCTTTTAGAGTCAGGTTGACTTCACTATACTTATCCCAGTTTTGGAGGTAACACAAGGTAATACTTTTCACTGGCCATTGTGGATAGATAGATGGAAACACCCACTTGAAAACTCATCTTTGCTCTACCTTAAGTGTAACAGTCAAAGGAAGAAACTGTCCCCTCTGTAGGTTAATAATCTCCCATGAGTAGCAAAAATCACATACCATCTGGAAGAAGGCCAAACAAGCATGTGGCAGCCTGTGGCTGCTATCTCAGAGGAGAGCATACTTGGTGTATATTTCCAGCCTGAAAAGTGACCACACACTGAAGTATTGTATGGACGTGGAGTTTATTTGATTTTACTTTGCATGTGATCAGTTCAGTCTGAGAAGATGATATTTAAACTAGTGCAACCTCTCCTTATCTGACAAATGAAAGCAATCAGTAGGAAATTCTAAGCCAGAATAAATATTCTATACATAAATGGGATGAGATGTTGCTGAACTACACCTTCATCTGAGGGAGGGCTGTAAGTTTATGCCCAGTACACATGGCATACACTCACTAAGTTTGCTGAAGGGAGATTTTTGGCAGCCATGAAAGTCATGTAGGCACAAGAGAACCTTCTAAGTCATAGTGTGGGTTCCATATCCCAGCACTCTCTATTGTGGAATGCTTGCCTTAGGAATATTTCCTTATGTACCATGGGCGAAGCTCCAATCAAGTATAGGCAGCACAATCTTGTGAAGCCAGTGAAGTGCATTTTCAGAATTGTCAGCCTCCTTTTGTGACCCTTCCACCTGTTATTTTTCTATCCCTTTCTCCATTAAGTTCCCAGACATGGGGATATACATATACCCTCAGGGTCTATGGGTAAGTACTACATGAAATTTCCATGTTGGGGGGATGGGAGGATGTTTCTAAAAGGTCAGACATAAGGCCATATTGATTGGATTAAAGATGGCAGCCTGAGAGGTGAGACAGAGGCTTCCTCCTAAAACCTCATATAATATGCAAATAAAGCTACTACAACTACTCTTGAAAGAGCAACGGGAAGAGGATGGCAACAAACTGCATACACCTGGAGACAAGAGCAGCCCTCACAGAAAAGGGTAACATACTAAAGCTGTGGTCCTGCAGGATCCAAGCCCTTCCCCCACCCCAGCTCACCAGCAGGAGGAACAGGAATGGAGCAGGGAGGGAGTGGGGATGTGGGATGGCTGAATACCTAACTCTGGAGATGTGCTTTGGGAGCACAAACCTACATTTCATGGTGCTTGCATGATAATCTTGTAATTGGGGGTTGGAAAGCTAAGACAGGCAGAATTCCTGGAGAGACTAAGATTCCAGCTGCTTGTGAAAGCAGGGATCTGTACCCAGCTGCTCGGGGAGAAAAGAAAGGCAGGCAGTCAAGAGAATTCCTAACAAAGAAGCCCTTACCAAGAGGGCTGCTAAAGGGGCAAGGATTGCACAGAGATTACTGCTCAGGAGAAAGGACAGGTAGACAAAATTGTCTGGGTGCACTGTGCCCAGAAGGTTGGGAGCTTTCATGATCTTCAGGTGCTCCAGCTCCCTGGCTGCCTACACAGCTCCAAGAACCCCTTCTGTGACAGGCAGACTAGTGTGCCTTTCTTCTGGCCATCCCCACCGGGCTTGCAAACCAGGAAACCCCACCCTGGTGTTAGGCCAGCCAGAGGGAAGATCTGTCTACAGCAATTAAAAACGCCAAGCACAGAGGCTTATACCTGTGTGCTCAGCCCACTGGTTCAGGCAGTGGAGACAAGCATAGCAGCCAGGAACCAGTAAACAGCCCTTTCCTCCCCGGAAGCACCAACACCACTCCCCTACAATCCCCACATTGCTTCAGGGGCTGAGCAGTGCCAGAGAGTAGAGCTTCTGGGCACCAGAGGGCACCATACACAAATATGAAATGCCAAAGGAACCTGGTCCAGAGTAAAATTATGAATACAACTCCTGAGAAAGATTTAAATGATATGGACCTTATGACTATCCCCCTAAAAGGGAGGTCAAAATAAAAATCATTAACATGCTCATGGAGGTATGGAAAGATATTCAAGAACTCAGGAATGAATTCTGGTCAGAGATCCAATCATTGAAGAACACAATGGACTGTATTAAAAGATTGGATACAGTGGAGGAGACAATAAATGAAATAGAAACTAGAGAAGAGGAATACAAAGAGCTGCGGCACTGAGAGAAAAAGGGGTCTGTAAGAAAGAAAGAATATTGAGAGAACTGTGTGACCAACTCAAAGCGAAGAATATTTGCATTATAGGGGTACCAGAAGAAGAAGAGAGAGAAGAAGGGATAGAAAGTGTCTTTGAGGAGGTGATTGCTGAAAACTTCCCCAATCTGGGGAAGGAGATAGTCTCTCAGGCCATGGAGGTGCACAGATCTGCCAACACAAGGAACCCAAGGAAGACAACAGCAAGACATATAGTAATTAAAATGGCAAAGATCAAGGATAAGGACAGACTATTAAAAGCAGCCAGAGAGAGAAATAAGATCACATACAAAATAAAACCCATCAGGCTATCATCAGACTTCTCAGCAGAAACCTTACAGGCCAGAAGAGAGTGGCATGATGTATTTAATGCAATGAAGCAAAAGGGCCTTGAACCAAGATTACTTTATCCGGCAAGATTATCATTTAAATTTGAAGGAGGAATTAAACAATTCCCAGATAAGCAAAAGCTGAGAGAATTTGCCTCCCACAAACCATCTCTACAGTGTATTTCGGAGGGACTGCTACAGATGGAAGTGTTCCTACGGATTAATGCCTGTCACAAGAGGTAATAAAACCACAGTAAAGAAAATAGAACAGCTAATTGCTAAGCAAATGCAAAATTAAATTAACTATCCCCAAAGTCAATCAAGGGATAGACAAACAGTACAGAATATGATACTTAATATATAAAGAATGGAGTAGAAAGAAAAAGGAAGAAGGAAACAAACAAACAAAAAAAGAAACTTTACACTGTGCTTGTAATAGCATCTTAAGTGAGTTGTTAGACTTTTAGATAGTAGGAAAGTTAACCTTGAACCGTTGGTAACCACAAATCTGAAGCCTGCAATGCCAATAAGTACATACCTATCCGTAATCAACCTAAATGTAAATGGACTGAATGCAGCAGTCATAAGACATAGAGTCACTGAATGCATAAAAAAAAAGACCCATCTATATGCTGCCTTCAAGAGACTCACTTTAAACCCAGACATACACAGACTAAAAGTGAAGGGATGGAAAAAGATATTTCATGCAAACAACAAGGAGAAAAAAGCAGGTGTTGCAGTACTTGTATCAGACAAAATAGACTTCAAAACGAAGAAAGTAGCAAGAGATAAAGAAGGACATTACAGAATGATAAAGGGGTCAGTCCAACAAGAAGATATAATCATTATATATATATATATATATGCACCCAACACAGGAGCGCCAGCGTATTTGAAACAAATACTAAAAGAATTAAAGGAGGAAATAGACAGCAATGCATTCATTTTAGGAGACTTAAACACACCACTCACTCCAAAGGACAGATCAACCAGACAGAGAATAAGTAAAGACACAGAAGCACTGAACAACACACTACAACAGATGAACCTAACTGACATCTACAGAACTCTGTACCCCAAAGCAACAGGATACACATTCTTCTCAAGTGCACATGGAACATTTTCCAGAATAGACCACATACTAGGCCACAAAAAGAACCGCAGTAAATTCAAAAATATTGAAATCCTACCAACCAACTTCTCAGATTATAAAGGTACTAAACTAGAATTAAATTTTAGAAAGAAAACCAAAGGTTCACAAATACATTGAGACTTAACAACATTCTTCTAATTAATCAATGGGTTTATGACCAAATCAAAACGGAAATCAAAGAATATATGGAGACTAATGACAGCAACAACACAAAGCCACAACTTCTGTGGGACGCAGCAAAGGCAGTTCTAAGAGGAATGTATATTGCAATCCAGGCCTATTTAAAGAAGGAAGAACATTTCCAAATGAATAGTCTAAAGACACAAGTAATGAAATTGGAAAAAGAAGAACAAATGGGGCCCAAAGTCACCAGAAGTGGGGACATAATAAAGATCAGAGAATAAATAAATAAAATTGAGAAGAATAAAACAATAGAAAAAAATCAATGAAACCAAGAGCTGGTTTTTTGAGAAAATAGATAAACCCCTAGCCAGACTCATTAAGAGAAAAAGAGAAACTACACACATAAACAGAATCAGAAATGAGAAAGGAAAAATAACGACGGACCCCACAGAACACAAAGAATTATAAGAGAATATTATGAGAATCTATATGCTAACAAACTGGAAAACATAGAAGAAATGGAAAACTTCTTTGAAAAATAGAACCTTCAAAGACTGATCAAGCAAGAAACAGAAAAACTGAACAGACCCGTCACCAGCAACGAAATTGATTCGGTAATCAAAAAACTACCCAAGAACAAAACCCCCGGACCAGATGGATTCACCTCTGAATTGTACCAGACATATAGAGGAGAAATAACACCCATTCTCCTTAAAGTTTTCCAAAAAATAGAAGAGGAGGGAATACTTCCAAACTCATTCTATGAAGCCAGCATCACTCTGATACAAAACGCTAGCAAAGACCTCACCAAAAAAGAAAATTACAGACCAATACCCCTGCTGAACATAAATGCAAAAAGACTCAACAAAATATTAGCAAACCGAATTCAAAAATACATCAAGACGATCATACACCATGATCAAGTGGGATTCATCCCATGGATGCAAGGATGGTACAACATTCGAAAATCCATCAACATCATCCACCACATCAAGAAAAAGAAGAACAAAAACCACATGATCATCTCCATAGATGCTGAAAAAGCATTTGAAAAAATTCAGCATCCATTCCTCATTAAAACTCTCAACAAAATAGGTATAGGCGGCAAGTACCTCAACATCATAAAGGCCATATATGACAAACCCACAGCTAACATCATACTTAATGGTGAGAAGCTGAAAGCTGTTTATCTAAGATCGGGAACAAGACAGGGATGCCCACTCTCTCCACTGTTATTCAACATAGTACTGGAGGTCCTAGCCACAACAATCAGACAAAACAAAGACATACAAGGCATCCAGACTGGTAAAGAAGAAGTCAAATTGTCACTATTTGCAGATGACATGATATTGTACATAAAAACGCCTAACGACTCCACTCCAAAACTACTAGAACTAATATCTGAATTCAGCAAAGTTGCAGGATACAAAATTAACACACAGAAATCTGTAGCTTTCCTATACACTAATGATGAACGAACAGAAAGAGAAATCAGAAAAACAATTCCATTCACAATTGCATCAAAAAGAATAAAATACCTAGGAATAAACCTAACGATGGAAGTGAAAGACCTGTACTCTGAAAACTACAAGACACTCCTAAGAGAAATTAAAGAGGACACTAACAAATGGAAATGCATCCCATACTCTTGGCTAGGAAGAATAAATATTGTCAAAATGGCTTTACTACCTAAAGCAATCTACAGATTCAATGCAATCCCTATGAAACTACCAACAGCTTTCTTCAATGAACTGGAACAAATAATTCTAAAATTCTTATGGAACCACAAAAGACCCCAAATAGCCAAAGCAATCCTGAGAAGGAGGAATAAAACAGGGAGAATTACGTTCCATGACTTCAAGCTCTACTACAAAGCCACAGTAATCAAGACAATTTGGTATTGGCACAAAAATAGAACCACAGACCAGTGGAACAGAACAGAAATTCCAAACATTAACCCAAAAATATACAGTCAATTAATATTTGATATAGGTGCCTTGGATATACAATGGGGAAATGACAGCCTCTTCAGCAGCTGGTGTTGGAAAAACTGCAGAGCTACATGTAAGAGAATGAAACTTGACTTCTGTCTAGCCCCATACGCAAAGGTAACTCAAGGTGGATCAAAGACCTGAATGTAAGTCATGAAACCATAAAACTCTTAGAAAAAAACATAGGCAAAAATCTCTTAGACATAAACATGAGCAACTTCTTCATGAACATATCTCGCCGGGCAAGGGAAACAAAAGCAAAAATGAACACGTGGGACTATATCAAGCTGAAAATCTTTTGTACAGCAAAGGACACCATCAGTAGAACAAAAAGACATCCTACAGTATGGGAGAATATATTCATAAATGATGTATCTGATAAGGCGTTGACATCCAAAATATATAAAGAACTCACGCACCTTAACAAACAAAAAGCAAATAATCCAATTAAGAAATTTGCAGAGGACATGAATAGACACTTCTCTAAAGAAGAAATTCAGATGGCCATCAGGCACATGAAAAGATGCTCCACTTCGCTAATCAGCAGAGAAATGCAGATTAAAACCACAATGACATATCACCTCACACCAGTGTGGATGGGAAGCATCCAAAACACAAACAATAACAAATATTGGTGAGGATGTGGAGAAAAGGGAACCCTCCTACACTGCTGGTGGGAATGCAAATTAGTTCAACCATTATGGAAAGCAGTATGGAGGTTCCTCAAAAAACTCAAAATAGAAATACCATTTGACCCAGGAATTCCACTCCTAGGAATTTACCCTAAGAATTCAGCAGCCCAGTTTGAAAAAGGTATATGCACCCCTATGTTTATTGCAGCACAATTTATAATAGCCAAGAAATGGAAGCAACCTAGTGTCCTTCAGTAGATGAATTGATAAAGATGTACATATCCACAATGGAATGTTATTCAGCCATAAGAAGAAAGCAAATCATACCATTTGCAACAACATGGATGGAGCTAGAGTGTATTATGCTCAGTGAAATAAGCCAAGCCAAAAAAGACAAGTATCAAATGATTTCACTCGATGTGGAGTATAAGAACTAAGAAAAGAACTGAAGGAACAAAACAGCAGCAGGCTCACAGAACCCAAGAATGGACTAATAGTTACCAAAGGGAAAGGGACTGGGGAAGATGGGTGGGAAGGGAGGTATAAGAGGGAAAAAGGGGCATTACAATTAGCAGATGTAATGTTGGGGGGCATGCGGAGGGCTGTACAACTCAGAGAAGACAAGTAGTGATTCTATAGCATCTCAGTACGCGGATGGACAGTGGCTGTAATGGGGTTGGTGGGGGGGACCTGATGAAGGGGGTAGTTTAATAACCATAATATTGCACATATAATTGTAGATTAATGATACCAAAATAAATTAGAAAAAAAAAGTCAGCCATGCTTCCAATAGTGAGGGAGAGACTTGGGAATCTTTTTAGAACTACCCCTTCCATGACATCACTTAAATAAATAAGATTACTATTTCTATGGCTCTTCCAATGTTCTAGGCACTGTGTTAAGTGCTTTACATATGATGTCCCATTGGTCATCTAACATCTTAATGAGGAAGGCATACTGTAAAACCTATTTCATAGATGATAAAACAGGCTTAAAGAGATTCAAATACCATGATCAAAGTCACAGAGTTAGAACTTGGTAGAAATGGTATCAGACCACAAGGTGAAACATTACATTAGGCAATCTCCTTCAGAAGATAGTAACTACCTGTCTCACCTAATCATAAGACTAGTCTTGTAGGGGAGTGGCCTCAAAAGGCTGATTATATCTAAAGAAAAGACTTGTGTCACCTCAGGACTTTCTAAGACAGCAGGATTGCCAGCTAACTACTTGCAGTGGACAAGGACTCACGTATGCTGGATGAATAGTAAAGATGTTGATTTTGCACAAGCTAATACTATATGTACCTGCATGGGAAGAGAGCAGATTTATCTGGCCGAATTCACTTACTCAACAAATATTCACTGAGTGCCTGCTATGTATTAGTACACAGTTTTAGGTATTGGAGAAACAGGAGGGAAAAGAAAAACAGGTAAAATCTCTTTCCTTATGGATTATTTATTCTAGTGAGCATAGAAAAGCAAAAGCCAAATGAATTAAATGATACAGATGTTAGCAAGTTTTCAGTATCATGAAAAATAAAGCACAAAAATGGGGATGGAAATGAGTGGAGGTGTGTAATTAAAAACAGAAAGGTCAGCGAAGTCTTTACTGAGAAAATGACATTTAGCAAAATGACAGCAAGTGCTTGATGTGGTGAGAACATCGTGAATTATAAATGTTAATTATTATTATTGTTTTTATTGCTTTTATATACCACGCCAATTTATATTTTTAAAACTTTATCTTTTTCAAAATGCTTTAACATTTGTTATCCCATTAGATTATCAGAAAATCCATATGATGTGGGAGGGGCAAGCAATAGCCCTCTTTGAACAAGAGAGAAACTGAACTCTGAGGTGAAATGATACAGTTATATCACACAGTGAGCCAATTATGGAGCCAGAGGAAGCATCCA
>JAVSCE010014057.1:0-155526 GCA_032199065.1 Smutsia gigantea | reverse complement strand
ATTTGACATGGACTCCAGAATTGAAATGATTTGCTTGAAAGATGGCCGTTTCTGAAGAAGACAAAATTAATAATTACTCATTGGGACTTAAGAAAGTAGATCTTTAAGAGATAATCTACAAGTGTAATAATAAGCTCAACTTGTGATGTCTTGACTTAGTAAATTTACAACCATGAGGCTGCACAGTTTAGGGAACCACATTCCTTATTTTCAGCCAATTAGTCATAAGAATAGACTTAGAGGTCATTTTTCTATCGTATGGCCTAAGGATAAATAATAATACAGTTTTTCCACCAGATAAGGGGAGTACTAATTCTCGTTTTGGGGTATGACTAAGGATTCCTAAAAGGAAAACGTTAAGTACTTTAAAATATTTATGTGATGAAGCAAGTATGGTAAAATTTAATGGTAGCTTCTGGGTGGAAGGTATACCAATGTGCCATGTCAAATTCTCTCAAATTTTCCACGTTTGAATTTTTTTTACTACAAAATATTTTATAGTAAGATTTTGTGATAAAATAGTAAAAGAACTAATAAAATTTCCTAAACCAATTGCTTAGAGAAAAATCCCCCAATCTTAAAGTCATCATAACTTCATTGTTCTCAATATTTACTCCACATTATAACTAGCTTTGGTGCTGGGAAACTCTTAAGGTACTGTTTGCTAGAAACTGGAAAAGCGGTGGTCAGGTGTATTTCTTTAGTTACTAGTAACTACACGAGTCTATCTCTTTAGATTATAGCCACAGTTGAAACAAAAGGTTAAAACAAAAATGGAAAAAGATAATAAAAAATTATGCATGTTCTCTCATCATGCCCCATAATTATACCATTTCTGAACAAATTACAGTTGCAGCAATTAAAATATGCATTTTAATTTAGGAGCACAAAAACAAGAAGGAGCAATGTCGAGATGGCTTGCTCCTAGGATCTGAGTGCTTCCTACGTTACAAAGGCAATTTTTCCATTTCTGAGGGATGTAAAACTGGGACATTTATTCTGTATTTTGCCTTTATTGTATTCTTTTAAGGGTGTGCGTGTATTTTAAGAAGAAGGCATAAGTAGCTAAATTTTGCTGATGTACATTAAGCTTGCTAATAAGGAAAGAGGAAAATGCCTAAGTAGGAAATTAAAAATACTGTTTGTCTTCTTTTAACTGTTCCGATTTTAATTTCTCCTACCATATGTTAGGTCGTAAAATGTCTCAATTATTTGCACAGGAAGTAATTATATCATAAATATACGATTTTCTTTTTGCATGGAAAAGCAGCAGGAAGAGCTAATGAATTTTTAAAGAATAATATCTTTCCTATATTTAATCATTCTTGAAATAAGGTGAAACTTTTGTAACTGGATGACAATATTCCTAGAAAAATGTCAATTTTATAGTTAGAATATGCTCTCAGATGAAAACTATCAAAGTGAACTTTCAAAAGGCAATAACAGTGTAATTCTGTGGTAATAATGTTCTATGAATATTTTGGTTACAGAATATATTTGGTCTAGAAACTTCCTCTGAAGGACCTTACGTTCCTTTTAGGTGTCATGCAGACTTTGCTTACCCAAAGTCACAATTAGGGCCATTTATTAAGCATCTACAACATTATTTTTGTTATCTTCATTTTATAGATGAGGAAAATCAGTCCCATATAAGTATGAATTGCTCAGTATCACCCAGGAAGCAAGTTACAGAACCAGGGACTATGCTTTTAAATACTTCAAAATGTTTTATGAGGTTAAGATATTACTTCCAATCAAACTCAGGGCTTTAACTACTATTTTTTCCTTATTTAGAAATATCATTTTAGAACTTGAACCAATACCCTCCTTTACTTTCTTCTTTTCCTCAATAAAATATTTTGATCACTTGGAGGAAGTCACAGGAAATGACTTGATATTTACCTAATACCATATGTCTCTTATATAAATTTCCCCCTCCTCATTGCAAAAGAACATATTTCTATAGGTGAGCTGAATATTTTAATCTATGTTAATACTCTAAAGCCTAAGGACTGAAAAAAAAAAGAAGAAAAAATTTTAACCAACTATTGCTCTACATATGTGCATAGGACTGGTACCAACTTCTGCTAGAACTGCTACATACTTCCAGCCAGAGGATTAAAATGTGCCTCTCAGGAAATAAACCTTGGTCTGGCTATGTGAGTTCACAAAAAATTGGGCATCTACTTACTAAATTTATGTAAGGTGCTATGGGAAACATAAAAAGTAGCTCTATTTCCTCATAGAGCTGCCATCTATTTAGAAAGAAAAAATATTTTTAAAAAAGGCACAAGGTAGGGCAGTAGCCCAGATTGTGGTTTAAGAAAAGCAGTACCAAGGATCAGCTGGGGTGAGCAGAATAACCCAGGAAGGCTGGGTGATGACGGGATCAGGGGGCAAAAACACAAGAAGACAGCACTTCCGGGACTGAAGGTGTGAAAGGTGCGTCTAGGGGAGATCAGCAGCAGGAGTTAGAAATGTGGGCTCTGGCTGGATGTATTATCAATTCAAATACAGGGGGCATGTATTAGTTGTATTAGAATAAAATGCCATGAATTTAGGAAATAAAAATCAATCTTTAGCTTTCTTTATACTTTTCCTGGCTAGAACACAAGATTCCTCTGGTCTTAAAGGAAGGTCAACTTACTACATGTTAAAGATATGCCAACTTCATGGCTCGACACTCATGTCCTTGTTGTTTGAAGTGTTTACACTACCATTTAATTAATGCACCATAAATGTATATCTTAGAATTTCAATTTATATAGTAAAGAGTTTCCAATTAGGAAATTAAAAATCTGCTTTGCATACTGAAATATAATTACAATTATAGAGCTCTAGTTTTATTAACTTAATAAAATGCAAATAAATTCAGATGAAATTTCTATTTAAGTATCAGAGAGAAAAGTACTGCTAAAATTACTATATATACCACAATGGACAAGTAATTGGTAGGAAGGATAGTATGATACCATTTTAACAGTATAAAATAAATGTCCTGGAGCAAACTTGCAAACAGCCACTTACAGTCTCTACTAGATTAGTCAAAAATGCAGGCATTTCTCCTAAGGCTTGAAAATCCCCACATTCTGCAAAATCACACACTAAAATGACAGGACCTAAACAGTGGCAGGGCAGACCATTCTAAACTTACGCAACTTTGTCACAGATTACTAACAACAGTAATAATCCTAAATGAAAATACTGACATAGTTAAAAAATGTTAAATTGTTTAATTAAAAAATACTAAGTATATATAAGAACTTTCCTCTAAAAAAGGGTGAAGGTAGTTTTATAATAGGAGTAAAAGCAAAGGCTGCTGTTATCAGGGCAAAAATGGAATGTACAAGGCTGGAGAGAACCAGCACCCAGCTTCCAACCACAGCACTGGCGCCCACCCGCAGGGATCGTGTGGAGCATGGGGCCTTGGAGACCGTGTCCCTTGCCGTGCTCTGGCCACACTCTTGTACGCACTGCTGCACTTGGTGCTTGGCTGTTCTCTCCCGGTGTGTGGAACAAAGTGCTGGAAAACACTTTGCATGATTTAATGTGATCTCTGTGCTATACTAATGCAGCTCCCATACCCATCAAACGTTTGAGTTGGTCCCACTAAAGAAATATATTGTGGAAGAACAGACTATATGTCATCATCATTCATTCCTCTTGGGTGTCAGACTGGAACTCGGTTTAAATTAAGGAAGAAATTCCATTCGTAAGTATTTCTTTCTAGATCTCTGTTTGAAAGGTCAGTTTGTAATATGTGTTTCCATGAAAAACTGGACAAATTCGAACTATAAAATTTTAGTTCTTTTCTTGAGTGCATCTCTCTTATTTAATGTTTAATCTTTGAGGATCTTTTTCTATTTTTTAACTTTTTAATATGGGAAATTACAAACACACACAAAAGTGGAGAGAACAATATAATGAGCTTCCATATACCTATCACTCAGTTTCAAAAATTATCATGGCCAATCTTGTTTAATCTATACTGTCATCCTTTTCCACTCACTTTACTTTGAAGCAAATTCAAGGCTTGCTTATCATCTGATCTATAAATACTTCCATATGTACATAAAAGTCTTTTAAAATGATCTTTGCAGGTAAAGAAAATAGGTCATTCATGTTTGAATGTGATAACCACATGAAAGCCTAAATTCTGGAATTTTCTCAACACTATTGTGGTATCTTAAAAAGTACATACCAAGGTTTTCTACAAGTGCTCTACTTTTTGTCTGGTCTCTGGTTAGAGGGGCAACATAGCGTAGTGGTTAAGAGCAGGGATGTGTGTCAACCTGCTTGGGTTCATTCTCCAGCCCTGTCACTTACGAGCTGCATGACCTTGAGCTCATTACTTAACCTCCTTGTGGCTTGATTCTTCATCTGTAAGATGAGGATAATAACAGTACTTATTTCACAGAGATATTCTGAGGAATAAATGAGTTAATATATATAAAGTGCTTGAAATAGTGCCTGGCATATAAGAAGCATTGTGTGCTGGCAATTTTTATAACATAACATATAATAGTTATGAAAAAAAGATTAAAAACAGAGGAACAAAATTCTTTTTAATGAATCAAGAATGCCAGAGTACTGGAAGAACGAGCCAATAATGAATTTCTAGGGATGAAGACAAGCAGGTGTCAACAGAAAGCCTTAGCAGTCAATCTGGGGCTCACAGGAACACTCAATCCAGCTTCGTTTTGTAATGAGTTTTATTACCCCGTTTTAAAAACTCAAAGCCAAATAAACAAATGAAATTTCAGAATTCTGAATAATAACAACAGCAACACGTATATATACACACACATACCTTGGCATCAGCTTCCCAACACTGATGTAACAGTTCAGCAAAACTTCTGGGGCAACTGCTGGGAATGGTTAATCTCTACAACACAGAAAGGAAAAACCAACCCAAAGTAAAATGTGGATTTTTCTCATTAAGGTAAACAAATACTAACTGAAAAGGCATAGAAGAGTTAATTTAAGAGCATAAACAAGACATTAAATTTAAAGCCTCCATGGATTACTATATGACAGGTAAGAATTTATATTTAGATTAATAATATCTAATAATAATCATAATAAAGACACATACTTTTCCTCTAAAGAGGAATCACAGTAATGGAGAAATCAGGTTCAGCACGATAAAGGCAACAAAATACAGAATCAAGTCTAAAAGAAACTACAATAAAAGAGGGGCAAGTTGGAACTTAACCACTAAATTCTAAAACCACATATCTATCACTGTGCTTTTATAGGCTATTATGAAATATGCAAACAGGCCAGGCAACTAGGAAACCAGTTCAGCTTTGGCAGGAGGTGTACAGCTCTGAGAACATCTTTAGCACAGATGATCACAGAGATAATTTTAAAGAAGTGTGCATTTTCTCATTGGTAAATAAGATGTTCTGAATGTATGACTCATTATGGCTTAGTTCTGGTCAAACCCACACACTGTAAGGACTTGATACACGTCAAAGATCATAATGTGAAGATGAGTCCTGTTCTAACATTCTACAGTAGTGGTTCTCATAGAACACTTAATGCCCCAAGAGGCTGTCTAGAAATCTATGCAGGCATTTTTGTTCATTTTAAAATGGAGGTTTGCACCTGGAGCAGGTCAAGAATGCTAGATATCCTTCAATATATTGTAAAGCCCTAATTAAGAACTCTCTTGTATTCCTACCAAACTTCAAATGCCCTGTGTGCATTCATATAAGTAAAACAAGCAAACACTGAGCTTTATAATTTTCTGAGCCTGGAATCTAACTCTGATTTATAAATAAATAAAAGTATTTTCTGAACAGTTTTAAAATGCACTGAACTTTTTAAGAATAAAATAAATGAACGGCAGGTTGATTTTTGCATTATTCATAACTTTACTCCGATTTTTGGAAAATGTCACCTACAACAGTGTTGCTCATGGTACTGGAATCATTAACACAACCCAACTCTACTCTGCATTTGTAGCTGTTGAATTCTATTTATCCTTAGGTGCAAGTATCTAAAACTGTCCCATTATCCCCTCCACTATGGTCATACCTGAGCACCTGTACACAGTAATACACATTTCATTGATTTCTTCTTTATATTATGGTTAGAGTATTACATTGACTTTTCAAATATGATGTGTACAGGTAGGTTGTACAACCTCCAAATTCCATGTGAGGGAAGTAGAAGGAGCCTTTAGACAGCTGTTATAAAAAGGGCACTGGGTGTGACAGAGTTGAGAACCACTGTATCAAGAAGTACTAAGATTTACTCTACAGTATTGTTTGCCAAAGAAGCTTTGCAAATAAAACCCTTAAAACTAAGTTGGATTTGGGAGAGGCTATGTGTAAAACAAGAAAAATAGCTGCCTTGGCAGGAAACAGACGACCTGTATTTGGAAACACAGATAAAATTAAAATGAACCAAAAGAAATAAAGCCTTAAAATCAAGAAAAACAAAAAAACAAAACAAGTTAAGCATATGCTAAGAATTTTAAACTTTACAGTCTTGTGATTTTATAGAATAGAGCAAGATGTAGTAAACTACATTATATCTTACTGTAATGTGAACTGGAAATCTTCTAATGAAGGTCAAAAGAAAAATCAGGTGTTTATTTTAAAAAATATGATTGTGGCAACTAATAAAAACTGACAGCGATTGCAATTATGCAACTGAACAACCTCCATGTGTAATGAAAAATAGTTTCCATAAAAGGTTACATTTTCTATATAACTTTATCTCACATTTTTCCAAGAACTGAAATGTGAACTGGATGAATATGGATGCTGGTCTTTTCTATCATCTTTTCTTATTGACAAACTTTTTAGATACCACATCTGAGACATTATAAAAGGAGACATGATTATTTAAAATTATCTGAGATATGGTCAAATATCAGTTAAATCTAGACTCAGACATTTTATGTAAGAGATTACTTTGGTACATTAAGAAATACTTTTAAAAAAACCAAAAATATTGATTACATAACTATGGGCATTCCTAACGCATTAAAGCATTCTGAAATAACCAGGTATTAGCACTGGGTTTGCAACACTACTTAGAACTTAAATATTTTAAAGTAAAATAGTTTCCGTTTTAAAATTAAAATACCTCCTAACCACTAAGTTAGGTTAGTGGTTAAGTTGGCATGACATTTTGTGAAGAACACATTTCTTTTGCATCATTTTCTACACAAGATGCAAAAATTATTTAAGTCAAGTTTTTAATCTTTTTCTATAGTTAAGAAGAATTGATGAAGTGTTTTTAAGAATTTCTATGTTACCCAAGAATAGCGGTTTTGCTGCGTAGAACAAAACACATTTTATATGAGAATCCAAGTATTTACAAAGATAGAAACAATGCTGCCAGAACATTCTGAATGACCACTAAGTGAATTCCATGGAAATTACAAAGGTAAGTCTACATATCTGTAAAATTTTAAAAACTTATTAGTAATGCCCTCTTAATTCATGCCTTCTGTAAGCATTCATTGTTTGCTTTGTAAAGTTTAACGGTGCTTTAAGGATCTAGTTTTAATAGGATTTAATGTTAGGAAAAATTCTTGTTTGAAGGTCTTACTTCATTATTAAGGGTTCAGATGCAAAGAGCAATCCTAAATGGTGAAACCGAGTAAGGTCTAGAGCAGTTAAGAGTAACGTATCTGTGTCAATTTTCTTGTTTTGATATTATATCATACTTGTATCTCACCAGTGGGGGGAAGCTGGGTGAAGGGTATACAAAATTCTTTGTAATAGTTTTGCAGCTTTCTGTGAGTCTGTAATTATTTCAGAATAGAAAATTATAAGGAAAAGGTAAACCTACTATTTCGATATAGGTGCATTCTAGAGTGACTAGCTCACATTTAAAATGTCTTCCAGAAAGTTTAAATACACCATTTTTTATGAGATATTAAATGAGACCTGTTAAAAAAAATACAGCTTTCTGTTTTCAACTCAATAACCCAAGGCATTCCAAAGTAAAAATAAATAAAATAAAATAATTAGATGTTGAAGGAATTTTATAAATTATAATCAAAGCCTCCATTTTATTGTGAAATGAGAAAACTCCTTCAGAGTTATTTCAATGTTAGAGCAACAGAATTTGTTTTGGTAGTAAGTTCCTCCATTTATGGGGTGAAATGAAGACAACCATCTTGAATGATAACAACAGAAACTGCATTTAAACTTGGTTTCCGTATTTTTGACAAGTAAGTATTGTACTGAATAAGAACAGATGGATAAATATCCTTAAGATACCCAATGTTCCTTAAGTTCATTTGAAAATTGAGAAAACTTATTTCACCATTTCAACTTACTATTATAGTTAACAAATACAGCATGGGGGATGTCTGAATAGTCTCCATCACTTACTAGCTGATCATCAGATTACACCACGGAAAAAGCAGCACACTCTACTCTAGGGGATCCATGGGGAGAAAGGGGGAGCCAGCCTCCTTACACACGTCGAGCAGGCTCTGAAGGTCATTCGTGGGCGATCCCCAGCCCTTAAGTCAACTGTCCAAAGGTGGCTTCTGAGTTCATTTTTCTCATCAGCTTTAACAGTCCTTGATGGATATGCCAATATATTGGAAGTGCTTTAGATTCAGGCGTATTCTCTGCCATCGTTTAGACGAAATATCACTTCAAATAATTAATTATTCTGTCTTAATATATATTTGGAGGGTCCGATTAGCTTTAAAAAAAAAGCCCTTTCTTCTAGTTTATCTTGAAATGATAGAGAGGGAAAAATTACATTCAGTGCTCTGCTCCCAAGTCAACAGAAGGTCAACAGCTTTCTTCACTCTCATTTGTAAACCCAGAACCAAACAGCTAATCATCTCACTGGCAAAAGAAACAGAACAGAAACAAGTGGGTTCTGGTTTCAGGAACACATCAGTTCTCCTGTATGGGAGGTCTGATCTAACAGCACACCAGGAATAACTACCACATTAAATTAAAACAGAACAGCTCCTGTGAAACGATGAGGAAGACACATTCTTAAATATAACTCCTTTGCATTTTTCTTAAATTGGCAGCTCTCTCCCATCAAGTTCAGCTGTTATGAACATTTCATACATTCTCAATAGCTCATGAGGACAAATTAATAAGGTAACTCTGGATTATATGATCTAAAATATGGAAACTTGGTTTCTCTTAGTCAATAGCAGCTTTTTGATTAGTCTAGTTTGTTCCTGCACTCACATGGGGAACAGATCAATCTAAATCTTTTAAAGCATTAAAAAGGGAACATATCTATATATTCACCTTTTTGCAAATGATTTTATCCTAAGGTTGCTCTCTTACCTTTTGTGGAGGGCACAGATAAAATCTGGAAATGAAGAAGTTTTGTGAAATAAAGTTGTTTTGCATTGCAAAGACAACTGCATGCTTCCATTACTTGATCTAAGTTCTTATAATACCTTGCTATTGGATGCTTCATCCTTATGCTGAGAATTTCCATGGCTGTGCATTTCAGTCACAATTTTAAACCTTTCAAAATGTAGTTGCTCTCTTTGATATGAATGTACCATGTTCTCTGATGTAGGCTCATAGGTCCAACTAACTGAAAGCCTCAATTTGTGGGAAGAAGAAAAGCGAGGCTGGGGACACAGCACAAACGGTGTTTACGCCACTGAAGTTCTTTTGAAGTGGAAAGGCTCTGCATGAAGAAGGGAACAGCTATGCCGCTGCCTCGCCGATTCCAGTGAGGAGCTCATCTTCAATGTAGTGTTCAACGTAGGTGGCAAAACTGTAATTTTCCCCTTTTTTGAAACTATTTTCTCTTCTTTTATTTTTGAAATTCTCATCTAAGCGCCAGTTTCTTGTACTATAGTGACTCCTGCTGGGAGAGGTAAGTTGAAGTAGCTGAAGGTCTCTTACAGATATATCAACTCCCGGCCAGTAAAAAAGATGTCCTAAACGCAGGAGATGGAGTTAAACTGTTCCCCTACCTTGGACGCAATGGCTTCTTTCATCACTAAGAACAAACCCCTAGGTTTTACAGTTGAGACTGAGAAACTAGTACAGTACTTGTACAATTTTTGATCTACGGCATCACGACGTGAAGCTGCAACAATTAGATGTAAAGGGTCCATTCATGAGGAATGACATCACTTTGACCCTTTGTGTTAGCTCCTACTGCTAATCTTTCCATAAGCGTGAACTTACTTTCAATTTGAAGAAGATGAAAAAGTCTTTTGCAAAACCCCAATACTGTTTTCTGATCTATGTACCTGAATGGAGAATCGTAGTCTTACCTCGTTTTTTTCCACCACAAGCCAAGCTACTTGTAATCCTTCCAAACCTTTAAAGGGGACCTCCCTTGTTAGCATCTCCCAGAGAACCTGGAACAAAAAGAAAATGGAATTTTTATTCTTGTACTTTATATTTTTGGTATATTACTGAAACTTTATCTAACACATAACTGTATCCAATACCGGACAGAACCAACCCCATCTACAGAACTTGGGCAAAAGGTACATATTCATGCACAGAACTTCTCCCAAATATTATGTATATACATTTTTTGTTCTTTGTTATAAAGAAAGAAATCTGGTTTAGAAATTAAAACATCTACAGTCAGACTTAAAATTGTATGAAACCAATGGCCCTAAGTGATTTAACTTTGTTTCATTTGTTATTAGAATTCTCACATGTTCCCACAAATTAAGATTTATATTTTATTAGTCAAACTCTTTCCACCCTCAATCTCTGATAAATTTCTCTATAAGATAATGACTGGCAATTCAACCATACTTTTAAAGGTTCAATAATGGTCTCATCCAAAAAAAATAAGTAAATAAAAAATCAAGCCCCAAACCCAAATCACTGGCTAAAACACTTATCCCCTGATGGTAGGTCATGCTCAGATTTTGTGCTGTGGAGAAATCTCCCTCAAAATGAGTCCGCGTAACGAATTCACTTTCATCTGCATATAAGTTATTGTACTGTATTCTAGAATCTAATAAACACTTTATGTGCCTATATATAGGCTGAGTGTGTGTGTATGTGAATTTATCTGTGTGTTTATCTTTCTGCAATCCTTAAGATCAGCCCAATTAATAAATCTGCACTGGAATACCCAAAGAAAGCAAACTGATGCTGGGAATGCTTAAAACAGCCAATGATTTGGGTTTCTTTTTTAAACACCGAGTAATGGAGATTTTTACACTCAGTTACTTTCTCTATTTTTACAAGTAAGCATCAAAAATTGAGTCTACCAATACTTTATGAAGTGCAAAAACAATTATAATTTTATCAATAGGAGCAATAACCACTATCATTTACTGATTATGTTCCAGATACTCTGTTAAACCTTTTACCTATATTACCACGATTAATATTAATTCCATTGGACAATATTATCCTCATTTTATAGATGAGGAAACTAAGGCTTAAGAATGTTAATAAACCTGCCAAAGACACTCAGTTATCAAGTGGCAGAGGTGGAATATGAACTTGCTGTCTCACCCTGAAGGTCAAGCTCTCAACCGCACGTAACTCTAGAGAAGGGAAAAGGAGCAACACGAGAGACAATGTGACATGCTGCACTCTAAGTATGAAACCATGGCAGAAGTGAGAACCAAATGAATTCAGCAGTTTTGATTTAGATTTCTCTTGTTATAAAAACAAAAATCCATTTCTAAATAAGAATGTGGATTGAGGACACATACTTTACTCAAGCAAATCCTAAAAATCTTTAACTCTGTTTTTGTTTCCTCAACCAGAGCTCAGTCTTATTTGAAACATAACATGTTAAATAAATTCTGGCTAATACGAAGATAATTAGCAGGAAAATCAGGGAAATTGGCAGATGCTGCTCAAGCAGGAGAAAAAAAATTCACTGAAGCCTCTTTGGGCTTTTAATCAAGTGTGTAAGGTACTTCTTTAGAAGAGCTGCTGAATAATTCTATTTGAGTCACAGAAATGATTAGGGAAAGGTAAGGGGCATCCCAGAAGGGGACCATCCTCGTGAACTCTGTAAGCAAAGGGAGGGCGCCAGCCAGAACAGGTATGCCATCACCCGGTGCGCCGCCAGCACAGGGCAGGGGCCGGGAGGCAGCCGGGCAGGAAATGAAGCCCCTTGACTTGGTGCAATCACTCCCCGGGCGCTGCGGCTGGGGAAGGGAGGGGATCTGAGGAGCAAGTGAATTAATGGATCTGGCATTTCTAAGGAGAACGGGAATAGTGAACCAGCCTCAATTAAATCAAATGCTCCAGACCCCAAAACGTTCAGATGAGCAGCCCTGCACTATATCCCCTCCTTTCTGAGTTTGGCCTGGTGCACAGTAACTGCACACGTGCACACACACCAAGACGGACTGCATTTTGAGAGGTAAAATCAAACACTAAGAACCTGGGAAATAACAACGGGAAAGATGTATATCATTCTTCATTCCAAAATATTCAGTTGGGAAATGTCCAAAGTCTAATAAGATCCAAGTTGTATTTCTCTAAGAGTTCTAACCCTGCAAAGTAAGAGTTTCATTTTACTGGCTCTCTGTGTCTCAGCTGTCGCTGAGTTGGCCACTGCACGGTGGTAAGGCTGTTGGGGCCGGCGTCACTAGCCGCTGGGCTCTGAGGCAAGGGCTAAGCTTCATTCTGTCAGCACATCTCACGATTTCCTGTTATTGATTTGCCAGACCGAGGAATGTATCAAGAAGTAGGTGGTACAAGATACCACCAGTTTTTCCTGCACTAACCACAATGACATTTGGGCATAAAAAACTAGCATTGCTGAGGAAGTCATTTGGAGATCTAAAAATACATTCAACTATGCCTATGAATATGAAAATGTTAGTTATGGGGATGCAGTCCAAACATGATTGTGATCTTTCCCCTTAAAAGTACTTGCCAACTCATTTTGTATTGAAACATCCTCACCTTGAAATTTTGCTCAAAAGGAAAATTTCTATTTTCAGTTTACAGAAGAGAAACTTGGACAAGCCTGTGTACTTTTCCTGCCTTTTCTTTTACAAACAATGGAAAGCCATTACCTGAGCCGGGCATGTTCTGGAACAGGGCTCACAGACAAGTGGGGCAGTGATGCTCTCTCTTAAGCCACTCTATTTTTCAAAGCTGGTTTCGGCTGAGGTTCTAAGAAGGTAATCCTTTCTGCATTGTTATTAGGAGAACTTTGTTTTTAAAGAGTGGCTAGCCCTTCATTCTTAAATGGCTTATTCTTCCAATGATTTTTGCTTTCCTTAACCCTTTTCTTTTTTGTAGATAACACATTAAACACCACTCTGGCTTGTTCCTTTAAGGGAAGTCAGCATAGGGGATAGGAAAATCTCCTGTCTTATAAAATGGAGTGAGAAATAATTTGCTGCCTAGCAAAGTTTACCATCTTAGAAGCAAGGATCACAAGATCTATGCCTGGCATTTGTAGCACATTTATTTTAAGGCTGTACCAGGCCGATTAGTTTTTCCATGTGTCAAGAAACACACAAGCTTATCAAGCTGGGGAAGGCTAGGTACCCTGATAATAATCAGGGTCTAGATGCTTATAGCAAGTTTGAGAAAATAGAAAAATGAAAGTAAAAGTATATTGTTTTTTCTTGGGGGCTGAGTTTCAAAAAAGCGCAGGGTTTTTTTAGTGGTCTTAGGCATCTGTATGTGACGGCTCTGTGCGTGGGGCTCAACTAACTGAACAAACTTTTAAAAAGAAACTGTGGGATATTTTATGCAAAGAAAGCTCCTACTGACAAATGAGTTTTGGCTACTCACCTATTTTTTAAAAGGACATCAGAGATTCTAAATAACCACATTGCTTTCCCAGATAGGTATCACTTACAAAGCTCATGGACTACAAACTTTGAAAACTAACATGGCCCCTACCTTAACAACTGTCATCTCCTTCTCTTAGGGGATACCTACTTTGAACATGTAATGTTTTCTTCATCTTAAAAAAAAATCTGTGATTGTTTAAACAAAAAAGCTCTGGAAAGTATGCCTTGTACCTTTTCTTTCACTAACGGTGTTTATTGAGAACAGAATTCTCATTTATAATTAAATTAGCCTATATGCACTTTTCTGAGTGGAATTCTGCTGACAGGGTTAGGATAACTGGCATTCCCAGTAAACCTCTCTCTTCAAGATAGAAAAAAGCAGACACTCATAAAACAAACAGATTCACTGAAAAGGCATTTTTGCTTTCACCAGTTAAAAAAAGACTGATATAAATGTAAAATTGATATTCAAAAGCATGTGACTGGGGCAAACAGGCCCTGAAGAGCCGCATCTGGTGTGTGAATAGAGAGCAACACTGGAAATGTTCAGCGACTGCCTATAAAGCTTGCTGTAAGTTAAATTACTTTATAGAATGACTTGTTAAGCACTTGTTAAATCCCTTAAAACAAAACAAGGACAAGGTCAGTAAACAAGAAACAGAGAACCCGATTCATAAAGAGAAATGTTCAAGCCCACTGACTAAAAAGTAGTACACAGTTACTTGACGGAAAAGCTTTTTAGTAAAATAAAACTGAACACTGCCAGCTTGGAAAGTTGATTCAAATTATGTTTAACATGAGGAGTCAATGTGAAATGAGTGAAAGGGATTTAAAAAAGATATAGGAAAAAAATTTAAGCCCCTCACACAAGTCACCTTCTATCATCTTTTACATGTGAAAAGGGATTCGCTCCTGTTTTCTGCAGCTAAGATTCTCCCTCAGCTAAGGAAAAGCAGCGGGTGCATTTCACAACCAAAGTCTTGGCAACTGCAAGACTTTGGAAGAAGGCAGTGTGAACTTTGTTTTCATAAATGAAATACTACTGAAACCAAAAGTTTACTCTATACATAACTCATAGTTGTGTTTTGGGGTCAAAAATTTCTGAGATCAGGAAATTCCAGGACTTGGGGAGAATTTTAAAAGCAAAAGCACTGTACAAACTTGTAGAGTGCTAAAATAAGCCTCAACAATCCTCTAACTCATGTAAATGTGCACAATAATTAAAAAACTATAACCGTATAAGTATGCTTATATATATCCATATACACACACAAGTGAAAGGAGAGAGCATGGTAGTCTCTTGCTAAAATACCGTGACATTCTTTAGCCATGCTGTCTTCCCATCCCTCTTGTGACACAGAGAGGTTTGCAAACTATGGCCTATTGCAGAATACAGAGTGATTTTAACATTTTTAAAGGGTTGTAAAAAACAAAAGAATATGTAACAGAGACTATAAGTGGCCCTCAAGGTCTACAATATTTACTATCTGATTCTTTATAGAAAAAGTCTGGTTTTCCTGTTCCAAAGGAAAAAATGAGACACTGGTTCCAAGGAACAGGCAAAGTAAATTTAAGTTACCCTAAGTTGCTCTAGTAGCACAGTGTCTGACACAATAAATAGATTTTTGCTTAAGAATGAAGGAACATAACTTCATAAGAGAAAATAATCTCACAAAAAGTTTTGTATTGCAATAAACTCCCCCATTTTCAGACTCCCCAGTAGATGATTTGTAGAACTATCAAAATGTAGTAACTTTTGAGATAGGGGACCTGTTTTAGAATCTAGTCTTTTCAGGAACTTAGGGCTTTTTTCCCTTTTTCAATGAGAATTATTTGATCACTGTTTCTAATAAGGTTTAGCCTTCATTCTTAGAAACACACAGAATTAAGGGAAATAAGATATTCAGCTTGATGCTAATGCTGTCTTTCAACCTTAAAAATTCTAGAATTTAGCCGAAAACATGTATTTTGTTCTTGAAATAATTTTTTTCAATAGCCAACAAAACTCATCTCATTATATTAAATGAATCTGGTATATATAAGCTGTATTATGATTTATTTAGAAATCACTAGCCAGTTGAAACAAGCCCAAAACTTAAGTAACTAAGCCAGCAATAAATACTGAGACTGATGAACTCTAGAGGAAAAGAATGGGCTTGACAATGGTGATTTCTCTTGCGCCGTCAGCTATCACCTTCAATTGAAAACAGAAGTTCAGGAAGAAGAGGCATGTTGATTTGGGTCAAAACAACTTCTTTTCCTATTATGAAAATGTTTTTTAAGTCATAATAATATAAATAGAGAGGCAGTTTGATTGGGAGATGAGACATGAAGATGGGGTGTTCCAAATATTATTTTGGACTTTTTAAAGCATATACTGTATTTTTAGAGCTAAAAAATTTATCCCCTAGAGAAAAAACAAACAAACAAAAAAACTTATCCTCAAAAGAGGGCAACAAATAAATACCTTCTTTCACTAATGACCTGCCCTGCTCATTTTACACTCCCACCCTCCTACTACCCCTGCCCCCACTTCTTTCTCTGCTAAGTCAGATAGAACTTACTGCACTTATCTGCGGAATATAAAAACAAAGCAAAACAGAAGGAACAAAACAGCAGTAGACTCACAGACACTGAGAAGTGACTGGTGGTTACCATGGGGGATGGGTTGGGGTGGGTTGGGGGAAAGGTAAGGGGGATAAAGGGGCACAGATCTTCTCAATAGTAATGTAAGTTGGTCATAGGAACGGTAGTACAACAGGGAGGTAATAACAGCCAATGATTCTGTAACATCTCCCTATGTTAACAGACAGTAAGTGCACTAGTGGAGGTGAGGATTTAGTGCTATGGTAACTGTTGAACAACTGTGTTGTATATTTGAATCCAGTATAAGACTGTATATCAACTATGCTTCAATTAAAAGAAAAAAAGAACGATCTGTCTCAAAACTTCTCCAGAAGCTTCTTCCTTAACTGATTCCTTCCTGTGGCCTCTAGTCCTTGGGCATCACACCCTCTCCCCTATTACTGTTCTTGCAACTATGTTGCTCTGTTGTTAGTCTTACATGATACCTTGGGTTCATGTCTCAGACAGCCACTTCTCTTTTGTAGGACTTGAAGCAGACATGGGCAAGGCCATGTGCTAAATGTTAAGTACATTTGCCTCTGTACTCTCCAGAAACTCACTAATAAGTTTAACAGTTGATACTCAAAAATTTCCTCTTAATTAACTCATTTGGCAGATCTATTGGTGTTTCTGAGCAACTCATAGTGAAGGCTTATTCCAAGTGATCACATTTCTACTGACTTACAGAAATATTGTACAGTTGTATGTCCACCCAGGAAAGCATATTCTCCACAGGAGTGCATCAGGCCTAACACTATTTTAGGTTCTACCTAATTTGCTTTTTGAAGTGCCCTTGTTTTCTTCTCAACACAGGACAAGAGAACTTAGAAGTGTAAAAGTGATCGAAGTAAACATTCTAGCAAATGGAAAGTATTCTCTTTATCATCACTGCTCTGGACATCCCACCAGAAACAGCATCACTGTCTTAAAACTGGTAAATTGTAACCCGCTTATGTACGTTGTCTGCTTTCTGTATTTCCTTTAGCAACAAAACCAAGAAATGAACTCACCACACCATAGGAATATGTGTCACAAGTTTCAGACACAGGGAGACTCTGGATAACTTCTGGAGCCATCCACGGGAAAGTTCCAACCAAGGACATATGTGTTGTATGATTATGGAACCGAGAGGCACCAAAATCACAGATCTGAGAAAAGAAAAACCAGTACCAACTGTCTACTTATTGACTAATAAAAGAATTATCAGTCACAAAAGTCTACATCTGAAATCAATAATTTTGGTTATAAAAAATTAAAAGAAACAGTCCTACCTTCAATACCCCATCAGCAGCTATGACAACTAAAAACAAAAACAAAAAAGATAAATCAATCACCACAATCATCTATTTGAGTTATTTTATACCAAAAAAATCATAATCTTTAATTTCTATCTTCCTTATGGCATTATGAAAGGTAAAATTAAAGTTTTTACTGCATTGAAGATTTTGCAAAAAGGAACTTATATTAAACCAAAAACAAAAAACTAATTCCATAAGCTGCTGAATAAGGAGGCTTTCAGGACATTTGCTTAAATCAAACATAGTAGCAGAGATTAAGAGTGGTCAGAAGAACCAAAGTTTTACTTGGATTCTGCCTCTAGACCACCAACATGACATCGAGGAAGTCATTAGCACACTTCATGGTGTATATGGTTCTTCCTCCCAACTGATGAGTAACTTTCTTGAAGGCAAGGACAATATATATTCATTCACTTACTCTTACATTCATCCATTTAACAAATATTCGTTGAACACGTACAATGGGCAAGACCATATACTATGTTCTAGAAGAGGAAGGCGAGCAAGACTGAGACCGTCTCAGCTCTCGTGGGCTTAGAGTGTAAGGGGAGAGAGAATGAAACAAATATCTATATAAAGTGGGATAATTCCGTGACGAGAGACATAGAGATCACCATGGAACAAAAGAGCAAGGGATATCAAAGTCTCAGGAGAGCAGAGGAATTTTCCTGGAAGAAATGATGCTTATGTTAAAGCCTGAAGAATAAATTGGGATTAGCCAGAAAGAGGAGAGCTGGGGAAGGAAAGGAGTTTTCTAGGCAGAAGAAAGAGCCTTGCAAAAGTCAGGAAGAGAGGAAAAGGCACACAATTTTGGAAGGTGGGGAAGTCCAGAAGCGCCTTTGTGAGAAATGGAAAGCCAATAAACAATTTTAAGTGGAGAAATGAAAATGGTCAAATGTGCAGAGGGGAGAGAATATTAGAGAGGAAGAGAACTGGAGGCAAGGAGGTCACTGTGCACACAAGCTGTAGTCCGAGAGTGATGAGTACACCAATAAGCTGTGTGGCAAAGGCCAGGAGAGAATTGGACATAGTCAAAAAACCCTTGGGAGCAGATCCACTGGGCTTGAATACTTAGAATGAGGGGAGAGGCAGGAGGACTCAAGGAGGAAATCAAGTAAAGAGGCAATACAGCATGACGGTTAGAACAGGAGCGCTGGAATAAAATTTTGATTCCTTTTCATCGAATTTCTGGCTCAGACAACTGGTATTACCACTCACTGAGAAAGGGAGTGCAGGAATAACTTTTTAGGGGACAGCGAGAAGAGGAAAATACAGATTTGGCTACATTTTAGAGTCACTCAAAATACCTATGTGGCCATGTCCAATAAGCAGTTAGATACATAGCTCTGAAGCTGAGGTCTGTTTGGTAATGTTCATATGCAGATGTGGTCTTCATGGGAGTGGGTGAAGAGGAGGCAAGGACAGAACCAGGAAGAACTGTTTCTGGTATTTCTTTTGTAAGCCAAAAGGTGCCTTAAACATGATAGACGATCAATGCTTATTAGCTGCTTCTAACGACCTTGATAAGTGGGGGAAATAATCTGTATGACCTGATATATAGAAATAGCCTAAGGTAAATGTGATACTATATATAATAACCTATAAACTTTTTCAAATAAAAATGTAAATATTGTTAGTACTATATTCAGTTATTAAAAAAAAATACCTCTACTACTTTTTTCCTCAGTATTAGATTAACAAGTGCTCATTTATATAAAAAATAATCTAACATTCAAAAATATATTAACATAGAAAACAAAAGTCTTGTTAGTCCCTGTCCCAGAAAAAAAAGTCGCTGAAAGTTAGCTCTATGCTGTTTCAATGTTTTCAATGTGTATGTGTTTTCTCATTAAGTAACTGCATGAGTAATTTTGTGAAATGGGGATGGATAGTCTCCATTTTTATTTAGTTTCCAGGACAACCTGGATAAACCCATAATTTGATCATTCTCCTCTTGTGATATTCAGGATATACTTATAAAGCAGATTAAAAGGAGAGAAATCAAATAAATTGTTTAGATTGAAATTCTGAGCATAAGCTGAAAATTTACAGTCATAAAACTCTGACAGATTCTACATTATTTCCTGTTAGCCAGCTGTACCAGATGTGTTTAGCTCCAGGAAGTATGTCTATGAAGAGCCAATGGGTAAGTGATGACCTAGAAAAAGGGCAGAACAATCAGCCAGAGTTGACTGGTGGTGTCAAGGTCGTGGTCCATCCTAGACTACTGATGAGTGGCAGCTGCCCATAACTTCCCTTTCTCCACCCCCACAAAACTCCCAGTCCTGACGTGTAAGGAAAGGCAGCTCCTCTGCCTCTGCTTACTGTGGCTACCCTTTCTAAGGATTGTATTATTATTACAATTAGTCCAAAATACCCATTTTAACCACAGTAATTTAAAATTTTTTTACAAATAAATGGCTCTCCTCCTCCTTTCTTAGAAGAATCACTTAGAAAGCTTGTAAATGAATTGACAGGAAGATAGTTTTTTAAGTAGCATACTCTGATGTTTACTTTAGCTGCTGCTGGCTAGCTAAATTATCCCACTGCCTGTTACCATTAACTTGCAAGAGATATAATGGAAGAAGAATTCTGTTAACACTCCTACTTGAAGGTAACTTCTAATCCTGCAAGTCATTTTAAAATGCTCACTCTCCAAATTATAAAAGACAGGACCACAAACAAACTTTAAAGAGTACAAGAGAAAGAAGAAAAAGAAAGCCTTAAGTTTTCAGACTCCTAAATGTGCTGGTCATTTTTGTGTACTACTCCAGGTAATATGACAAAAATTTACACCAAATAATTCAGAAGTAGTAAGAACAAAACTCAAAAGTGCTAATACCATCTAAAAACAGGAGACTAGAAGTAAATGACTACAGACTATGATTCAGCAATAACTCTTTCAGAAAATGATTCTAGAGAAATAATTAGGGATGTGTTGAAAAATTTTGCTGAAAAGTATTAAGTTCAACCTTTTTTATCCTAGAAAAAATGTAAACAAACCAACTGTTCACATTTCTGTGCTATTCATACAGCAGAATACTATGCATCTTCTTGAAATAATATGGAGAATTTTGACATTCATTAACAATGGAAAAGATTTTCATGGTATCAGTGGTAAGTCAAAACAGCAGGTTCCAAAAGATACGGAAAGCATGATGCTTATTTCTATACACAGGTGTATGTACTTTTAATACATTAGGTACAATGAAAACATGACTACGTTACCATTTCTTGACTTGAGATCTCTGTGAATCACCTTGACAGGAGCCTCCATATGTAAATAGTGCATTCCTTTTCATGCAAGAAGGAAGAAAGGCCTATTAATATCATTTTTTAACATTGCATCGGTATTACTTTTCATATCTTTGCAAAGGATTTAATTGTAGAAACTAAAATGTATGTGTTCTGTTCACATATGATTGATAAAATAGAGACAAGGTATGTCTACATTAGGAAAATTTATGTGCTTTACTCTCTTAGAAGTTGGAATTTGGTTGTGGGTAAAGCTAACTTCTTACAATACCTAAAAAGGGCACCTTAATTTTCTGGAGTCTGCAAGAAAATAGCAGTTACAACTGAAGAAGTGCTCCAGTGACTAAGGTATTCACTACCACCACTTCCCAAAGAGCCAAGGCTCTGACCAGGTGTTCGGTTCACATTTGGATGTCTGCAGTCACGCAGGGGCAGCTGGGTTTACTTTCTCAGTACTCACTCCAGTAAGCCCCTGGAAAGGAGGTGGGGCAGGGGTGGGGAGAACTGGTTAGATTCATTAGCTGTGGTTGGTAAAGGTTATGATCCTCAGATAGAAAAATACACAGTAGTTACAAAATACTTTTTCTTTTTACATGGATAAATCTTTCAGGTAATCTATATTTAATGCACTCCAAAATTCTCTCCAACATATAAAGAATGTAAATCAAGTTACTCCAGTAAACTGGATGTACATAAACTAAGTAGAGTTTTATTATTTTTGAACAAAAAAATTATACTTTAAAAGACACATATTTCAGTTATCTCCTTAGTATGTTCCCCTTTTTCTATATTTATGTTTTGCCTGCAGCCTTAGAATAAAGAAAAAGAACATTTTTACTGGAATATTTCCTCTCCTTTTATTTCACAAATTGTCTTTTCTAAATAATGGAAGAAATAGCCCCTTGCCCCAAATCAAACAGGCTCCTTCTGTTAATGAACTATCTATTAAACAAATTTAAACTAGGCTTTGGTTCCTTTTTTTAAGTACATAGAAAATATCAATTTTACAAGGTTAACTTTTTAAATGATTATTTTTCTACTATTCTCATTATTATATATTGAAGAATCATAAAGAACAAAGAAAATAAAAAAATATAAACTCCTGCCACACGGATATTACAGAAAAGAGTCAAGTTAACAAGTATTAGTAATTTAAATGATCTTAAACAAGATGAAACTGGAATAAAGGAAATCTTTCTTCTAATATGAAGTTCTACATACCACAAACTGTGACAACTGAATAGCTACAACTTGTATAACTTACTCAATTTTATGACTGAATTTCATAGTTACCTCTCTCTGGCTTTATCAATCAAATTCCTGAATAACTTTTCAGGTAGAATTTAATTACTATAGAGGTAGAGCTAGACAATTTTTATACTTGTTGGCAAGTAAGGATTTAAAGAAACTACACTCAAGTATTAAATATAGGCACTTTTCTTCCCTATGGCAGATACTAGAAAAAGTACTATAAATTATCTGTCTATAGCACACTTTCACAGAATATTTGGTGTACATGATCATAGTACAATCATATGAAATTCTATGTTTTTATAGAGCCATCTATAATTTTGCCTAATTTTTATTGCAAACAGTTCAAAAGGCTGAAAAATACCATCACCGGTTTTAAGACTCAGGGTTTCCTAAAAGATCTGACAGGTCATCCGGGAGAGGTCTGGATCCAGTGATGACCACTGTGAGACTGGATCTGGGAGCACCTGTTTCAGCGGTTCCTTTTACATGCTGTTGATTGACTTGCAGCCCTTTCAGATAAACTGGCTGGCCTGCCCTCCCCTTCCCTTTCCACCCAGAAAGAAAAGCAGCTTTGTTGGCTTTGAGGAAGTATTCATCTCAGTGATGTCAAGCAATGCCTATTTCAAAATTCATGAATCAACTCTTACTTTGAAATGAATTAACTCATTTTTGATTTCTCAATATCTTGTTGCTTCAGTGGCTTCAATAATGGTCAGAAAGGTATGTAGCTGAATTTGAAACAGAACCAACAAAAATCAAGCCTTCCTATTTAATCTCCAAGTTCTACACATGGCTTTATCAGAGAGGGCTGAAATCATTCTAACAGCATTGATTTCTTTTCCTTTGTATAGGTCATTTTAAATATTAAGTATTACTGATGTCTATAAACAAACAAGTCTCTTCTCTGCCTCACTCTTCTCATCTAAGGCCAAGCACATTAGAATTTGCCTTTCAAATCAATTCACCAGACACGAAAAGGTGATTTTATTACCTTGTAGCTCTGGACACTGTCTCACCGTCTACTCCCATTCTCTTCATCCCTAGTTCCAGTTTGCTACTTAGTTCCTGTTCCTTCTCTTCTTTGTCCTTATGATACAGAATGCAAGTAGTCTTGACAAACCCCAGGAATGACTGAGCTGGAGCTAAGGGGCTCATTCCTCAGACAGACTCTTGCAGGGGAAAGGGTCAGGAGGGACACGGTTTATAGGCTGGGGGCCAGGGAAGCTTAAGTAGAGTGTGCACAACAAGAAGACGAGTGACTGATGTCAGCTGATTTGTTTGTCATCTATCTAATCCTAAGTGCCATTAAGTAATAACATGGGTGTAATTGGCTGAGCACCCTAAATGCAGATGTCTGTAAGGTAAAGTGCTTTAAGTCAAAGCTGCTTGTATATGTTTACATTTATGTAAGTATTTTCACAATGCTTCAGGCAGTTCCCAATAATAGCACATCACCCTGCTTACAAACAGGTGGTCCCTGTGTTGTACTGACATGCAGGGTAATGACTATGATGTTACATGATAATGTCTTGAAGAATGTGAAATTTTAAGGCTGATTTGAAATGGCTGATGAATGAATACACAATTAAGTTAATTAACACAGCCAAAGCCCTAAGTACACCATCCGAAATATGTAGCTTATTATTCTTATAAGGTAATGAAGTATCACTCAACAGCAGCATTTAGTATAAACTTTAAAAAAATTCACTCTCCCTATTTGAAGAATTTGGCAGGTGTTGATGAAACTTAAAACAGACAAGATAACTCTCCAAAGGAAAGACTACTACATTTGAAAGTCACCGTGTGACTTCTCAGTGAAAGCAAAGTATGAGTTGCTCTCCTTACTGAGTGCTAAATATCCTTTCAATTTCTGTATAAAGAGATGCCTGTAGAGACTGGAGTAGCAAAATGCAAAGGAGTTAATTGCAAAAGTAATATTTGGACACACTTTGTAGGGGTTGCTAGAATACAAATATAACTATTGGTGTTCATTATTTAGATTAAGTTGTTTCCAAAGCAACTTTGACAGTTATAAATAAAACTCATAAATGATCAGTTAGGAAAACGGGGAAAAAAAAGATAAAAATAAATGGAATTTAAATTGCTTTAGAAAGCATTAGTCCATACAGGAATTTATGAGAGAAAAAGAACTGGGCATCTTGTTTAGAGACTTTGTGTATTAAAAATATTTCATTTCCAAGGGTGATTTCCAAGTTTACATTAAATATAAAATAAATTCTGAATTGCTTTTACATGGCAGGACAAATAAAACTTTTTTTTTGTAAGTGGTTACTATTTTTAGCATATTATTATGTATACAAATGAGTAGAACTAATCCTACAATAAATCATGTTTTCTGGATATTAATTCTAAGGAGACCTTTAGAACAACAGTGTTATGATCTTTCCATCTAAAATGTCAAACAAGCTGGTCAATTTCAATGTCACAAAGTGTGTCAAGAATGGCTGCCTTTGAGCCACTGATTTTGTTGGGACTTAGTTTTAGGGAAAGAAAAAGGAAAGAGAGAAAAGGAATACGAGAGTGGAAAGGAAATGATCTAAAATATTATCTATACAGTAAGTTACAGACTTCTTGCTGCTTTTGGTTTGAAAAAGGGAGAACATTTAAAGACACAGAAGAACAAATCTTCTAACTGAAGTCACCATGCCAGGATAGAAATAGTCTCTACCAATTCTACAAGAATATATGAAGCATTATTACCTTTAGCTACATCAGTGGCCCAGGTCATAATGTGATCCATGTCCATCTCTTCACTTCTGTTGCTATTAATGTAATCATAGAGTGATCCCAGAGAAGCATATTCTATTTTTAAAGGAAAGATAAACATACAATTAAAACCAAGCTGCATTTCAGAAATAAGACTTTATATTTTCATTGGAAAGTGTATTAAAGAATTTAACCAGAGACATTAAAAGTATATAAAAATTGTTCCATTTAAAAGTTAGTATCATCATGGTAAGAAATCTGTCAAAGACAAGACCACTAAAAGAATGAATAGCAAAACTTTAGCTGAAGATGAAATCCAAAGCCATTTGTGTAGACCTAAGAAACACAAAAAGATGTTGGAAGAATGTGTTTGAAACAAAGGCAGGCATGTAAATAGGTATTTCTTTAAAGATTTTTATTCTTGTGAGTCAGGTAAGATTAAACACGCAAGTCAGAGGGTTTATGTGACAATGTAAACAAATCAATCCTTGTTGCATCAGAGTTTAGAAGAGCCCTCAAAATTTAAGCACAAAAGGCCTTTCTTGGTTGCAAAAATTCCTTTACAAAAGGTTATGAGATATAATTATGTACTATAAATATACAACTTGATGATATTTAAAACAAATTTATAGAATTGGGTAACCATCAGTCCAATTTTAGAACCTTTCCATCATTCCAAACTGTTCCCTTGAGCCCACTTACAGTTAAACACTACTCTCAAATCCAGCCTGTAATGTCTTCTCATTCTATAAATGTGCCTTTCTGGATATTTCATATAAATGGAATCATACAACATGTGGCCCTTGTGTCTGACACCTTTCCCTTCAGATACGGGTCCACGGCTCATTCGTGTTGTAGCATGTATTAGTACTTCATTCCTTTTTATTGCTGAATAATATTCCACTGTATGGACTTCCTGTTTTGGTTTATTCCTTCACTGTTAGAAATTTGAATTGTTTCCAGTTTTGGCTACTATAAATAATGCTCCTATGAACATCTGTGTACATGTCTTTGCGAGGAAATATGTTTTCATTTCTCATGGCTAGATTCCTAGAAATGGAACTGCTGGGTCACATAGTAAGATTATATGTTTAACTTTTTAAGAAACTGTCAAATTGTTTTCCAGAAAGGCTGAACCATTTTATATTCCCACCAGGAATCTATGAGGGTTTCAGTTTCTCCACATCCTCACCAACAGCTGGTATTTTCTATGTTTTTGATTAGAGCGATGTTAGTGGGATCTCATACTTTAATTCGCATTTTCCTAGTGACTAATGACATCGACCATTTTTTCCTTCTGTTTTTAGATCCCACAAGTAAGTGAAATCATATGGTATTTGTCTTTCTCTGCCTGGCTTATTTCACTAAGCATAATACCCTCTAGGTGTATCCATATTGTTGAAAATGGCAGGATTTCCTTCTTTTTTATGGCTGAATTCCACTGTGTATATGTACCACTTCTTTCTTAAAATTTATTTTTATTTTTTTATTGAAGTATAGTTGATATACAATATTTTATTGGTTTCAAGTATACACAACACAGTGGTTCAACAATTACCCATATTATTAAACCCTCACCCGTACTAGTGTGTTGCTATCTGTCAACATAGGAAGATGTTACAGAACCATTGGCTGTATTATCTCCATGTTGTACTACAATTCCTGTGACCAACTGATATTATAATTGAGAATTTTTGTGCTCTTTTATCCCCCTCACTCTCCCCACCAACCAACCCCAACCCTTCCCCCATGGTAACTACCAGTCACTTCTCAGTGTCTATGAGTCTACTACTATTTTTCCCATTTTGTTTTTAGATTTCACAAATAAGTGAGATCATATTGTATTTGTCTTTCTCTGCGTGGCTCATTTCACTTAGCAAAAATACCCTCTAGGTCGATCCATGTTGTTACAAATGGCAAAACTACCTTCTTTTTTATGGCTGAACAATATTCCATTGTGTACATGTACCACTTCTTCTTTATCCATTTATCTATTCATGGACACTTAGGTTGCCTCCATATTGTAAATAATGCAGCAATAAACATAGGGATGTATATATATTTTCAAGTCAGGGATTTTGTTTTCTTCAGGTAAATTCCTAGAAGTGCAATTACTGGGTTGTATGGTATTTCTGTTTTTAGTTTTTTGAGGAACCTCCATACTGCTTTCCACAATGGCTACACCAATTAATATTCCCACCAACAGTGTAGGAGGGGTCCCTATTCTTCACATCCTGACCAACATTTGTTATTTCTTGTCTTTGGATGATGGTCATTAACTGGTGTGAGGTGGTATCTCATTGTGGTTTTGATTTGCATTTCCCTGATAATTAGTGATGTGGAGCATCTTTTCATGTACCTGTTGGCCATCTGTATTTCTTTTTTGGAGAAATGTCTGTTCAGGTCCTCTGCTCACTTTTTAATTGGGTTATTATTACTACTATTATTATTTTTGGTGTTGAGTTGTATGAGTTCTTTATATATTTTGGGTGTTAACTTCATTGTATAAATTGTTTATGAATATATTCTCCCACACTGTAGGTTGCCTTTTTGTTCTGCTGATATTGTCCTTTGCTGTACAGAGCTTATTAGTTTGATGTAGTCTCACTTGTTTATCTTTGCTTTTGTTTCCATTGCCTGAGGAGATGTGTCCAGGAAAAAATTGCTCATGGTTATGTTCAAGAGATTTTTGCATGTGTTTCTTCTAAGAGTTTTATGGTTTCATGTCTTATACTCAGGTCTATGATCCATTTTCAATTTACTTTTGCATATGGAGTTAGGCAGTAACTCATTCTCTTGCATGTAGCTGTCCAGTTTTCCCAACACCAGTTATTGAAGACTGCCTTTCCCCTATTTTATATTCATGGCTCCTTTATCATATATTAATTGACCATATATGTGTGGGTTTATATCTGGGCTCTTTATTCTGTTCCATTGATCTGCTGGTCTGCTCTTGTGCCAGTACCACATGGTTTTGATTACTGTAGCTTTGTAGTATACCTTGAAGTCAGGGAGTGTAATTCCCCCACTTTGTTCTTCTTTCTTAGGATTGCTTTGGCTACTCAGGGTCTTTTGTGGTTCCATATGAATTTTGGGATACTTAGCTCTAGTTCATTGAAAAATGCCATTGGTATTTTGATAGAGATTGCATTGAATCTGTAAATTGCTTTGTGAGGAATGGCCATTCTGACACTATTAATCCTTTGTATCCATGAATATGGGATAGATTTCCATTTATTTGTATATTCTTAATTTCTCTCATGAGTGTCATGGTTTTCAGAGTACAGTTCTTTCACCTCCTTGGTTAGATTTATTCCTAGGTATTATTATTTTTAATGCAATTGTGAATGGAATTATTTTCCTGATTTCTCATTCTGCTAGTTTGTTGTTAGTATATAGGAATGCAAGATTTTTGTGTATTAATTTTGTATCCTGCGACTTTGCTGAATACAGTTATTAGTTCTAATAGTTTTTTGGTGGAGTCTTTAGGGTTTTCTATATACAGTATTATGTCATCTGCAAATAATGACAGTTTTACTTCTTCATTACCATGTTTGGATGTTTTTTTAATCTCTTTATCTTGCCTGATTTTTATGGCTAGGACCTTCAGTATTATGTTGAATAAGAGTGGTGAATGTGGATATCCTTGTCTTGTTCCTGATCTTGGAGGAAAAGCTTTCAGTCTTTATTAAGTATGATGTTAGCTGTGGGTTTGTTGTATATGGCCTTTATTATGTTGAGGTATGTACCCTGTATACCCATTTTGTTGGGGAGTTTTTATCATGAATGGATGTTGAATTTTGTCAAATGCTTTTTGAACATCTATTGAGATGATCATGTGGTTTTTTTACCCTTCTTTTGGTTAATGTGGTGTATCACACAGACTGATTTATGAATATTGTACCATGCTTGCACCCCAAGAATAAATTCCACTTGGTTGTGATGGATAATCCTTTGATGTATTCTTTAATTTGGTTTGGTAATATTTTATTGAGGACTGTTGCATCTATGTTCATCAGGGATATTCGTCTATATTTTTCTTTTTTTGTAGTGTCTTTGTTTGGTTTTGGTATTAGAGTGATGTTGATATCATAGAATGAATTTAGAAGTATTTCCTCCTCTTCTACTTTTTGGAATACTTTAAAGAAGGATGGGTATTAGCTCTTCTTTAAGTGTTTTGTAGAATTCAGCTGAAAAAGAAAAAGTCCAGATCCTGGACTTTGTTTGTTGGGAGTTTTTTCATTAATAATTCAATTTTGTTACTGGTAATTTGTCTGTTCAGATTTTCTGTTTTCTTCCTGGATCAGTCTTGGAAGGTTTTACTTTTCTAGGAATTTGTCCTTTTCTTCTAGGTTGTCCAATTTATTGGCATATAATTTTTCATAGAATTCTCTACTAATTCTTTATATTTTTGCAGTGTCAGTTGTGACTATTCCTTTTTCTTTTCTGGTTTTGTTTATCTGTGTCCTCTCTCTTTTTTGTCTTGATAAGTCTGGCTAGGGGTTGGTCTATTTTGCTCATCTTCTCAAAGAACCAGCTCTTGGTTTCATTGATTTTTTTTAATTGTTTTATTTTTTATTTATTTCTGGTCTGATCTTTATTATGTCTCTCCTCCTACTAACTTTGGGTTTCATTTGTTCTTCTTTTTCAAGTTTCTTTAGTTGTAAGATTAGACTGTTTATTTGGGATTGTTCTTGTTCCTTGAGGTTGGCCTGTGTTGTTGCACTTTGAACCACTTTCAAGGTGCTCCACAAATTTTGAACTCTTGTATTTTTGTTTTCATTTGTATTGCTTGATTTCTACTTTGATTTTTTTCATTGATCCATTGATTATTTAGAAGCATGTTGTTTAGCCTCCACATGTTTGTGGGTTTTTTTTTCTTTGTGTAATTTTAGTTTCCTTTCATTGTTGTTTGAGAAGTTGCTTCATACAATTTCAATCTTTTTGAATTTATTGAGGCTCTCTTTGTGGCCTAGTATGTGATATATTCTGGAGAATGCTCCATGTACAATTGAGAAATATGTGTATCCTGTTGCTTTGGGGTGGAATGTTCAGTATATATCTGTTAAGTCCATCTGATCTAATGTGTTGTTCAGTGCCTCTATTTCCTTATTTATATTCTGCCTGGATGATCTGTCCATTGATGTAAACAGTATTTTAAAGTCCCCTAATATTATTGAGTTGCAGTCTATTTCTCCCTTTAGATCTGTTAGTATTGTTTTACTATTGAACATCTTTTTACAAGCCTATTACCCCTTGTATATATTCTTAGTCAAAATGTCAACTGAAGTCATTTCACCATTCTAAAATTGGGTTGTTTTATTGAGTTTTAAGAATTCTTTATTTATTCTGGATGCAAGTCCTTTATCAGATTTATGATTTGTTTATATTTTCTCACAGACTGTGTGACATAATAAGTTGTAAGAAATAACATATTTGGCCATTTTTATGACCAAATATATATTTCCCAAGTATATTTGGTCTTCATCCACAATTCCTGAAAACACTGCAGAGTCTTAAAGGTGAACTGGGTGTTTTGTCATATTAATGAGACACTTTTGGACCCTGGCCCAGTGGTGGGAGCTGTAGGTTGTATCAGCCAATGGCCAATAATTTAGTCAATCATGACTATGCAATGAAGCCCTCACAAAAACCCAAGAGAAAAGCTCTGCTCTCTCTCTGCTCTGCTCTCTGCCTTGCCTGCTTGGCTCAGTTGGATCCTGCTTCTTGGTCGGAGAGAGCTTCTATGCTTGGGGAACCAGATTGCCTTCACATGCCATGGAGCCAGTCCCCAAGCCCTATGAGGATAGAAGCTCCTTTACTGGGGACCTTGCCCTATGTCTCTCTTCATCTGGCTGTTAACTTGTATCCTTTATGGTATTCTTTAGTAAACTGGTAAAGGTAAGTGTTTTCCTGAGTTCTGTGAGCTCTAGCAAATTAACCTAACCTGAGGGGGAGGTCATGGGAACCTCCAATCTGTAGCTGGTAGGACAGAAGCCTGGGGCTTGCAACTGGTGTCTGGAGTCAGGGGTGGAGGCAGTCTTGTAGGACGGAGCCCTTCACCTGGAAATCTGGTTCTGTCTCCAGGCAGATAGCACTAGAATTGAGTTAAGTTCTCCAACACCCTTCGGGTGTTTGAGAATTGCTTGGTGTAAGTATGTGTGGGAAGATCCCCTCCCACATATTTATATACATTGGAATCAGGTCCAGGTGCCAAATGAAGTTATACTACTATAACTGCTATGTATATATTGTTACTGTTATACATATCTGTAGGAAAGAAATACACCATGGCATCTGGTATCAGGAATGTTGCAATCTGTAACTTGTCTGTCCATTATCTAACAGCATCTTTCGAAGAGCAGAAATTCTTATGTTAGATGAAGTCAAATTTCTCAATTTTTTTCTTTTATGGATTGTGATTTTGGTATCATATCTAATACCTCTTTGCCTAACCCAAAAGCATGAAGTTTTTCTACTAGTTTCCTTCTAGTAGTTTTATAGTTTTAGCTCTTACATTTACATCTATGACCTATTTTGAGTTTATTTTTGTGTATGACTTGAGGTGAAGGTCTAAGATCATTATTTCGAACTGTCCCAGCATAATTTGTTGAAAAGACTCCCTTTTACCCACTGAATTGTCTTGGCACCTTTGTTGAAAATCAATTGACAATCAATGTAAGGTTTTTTCCCATAAATTATTTATTTTGTTCATTGATCTATATGCCTGTCCTCTTCCAAATCGCATGATGCTGAGTATAATAAATTTTGAAATAAGGCAGTCAAAGTCTTTAAACTTAGTTCTTTGTTAAAAGTGGTTTGACTATTCTCGGTTCGGTCTTTTGCATTTCTATATGAATTTTAGGATCACCTTGTCAATTTCTTACAAAGGTTTGCTGGGATTTAAATAGAAATTGTTTTGAATTCATAGATCAATTTGGGAAGAACTGCCATCTTGACAACACTGAGTCTTCCAAACGAGGAACACATGTCTCTCCATTTATTTAGATCCTTATTTTCTTTCAGCAATTTTTTTTTACTGTTCATTATATAAATCTTACTCTTTTGTTAAACTTATGCTTATTTTATTCTTTTTGATTTTACTATGATGGAATTGTTTCTTGATTTCATTTTTAGACTGTTCATTCCCAATATATAGAAATACAATTGATCTTTGTGTACTGACCTTGAATCCTTGTGACCTTGCTAAACATGTTTATAACCTTTAGATTTTTGTGGATTCCTTGGGGGTTTCTACATACAGGATCTTGTCATATAAGACAGCTTTGCTTCTTTCCAATCTGGATGTGTTTTATTTTCTTTTTCTTGCCTGATTGTGTTGGTTATAACACCAAGTACAATGTTGAATAGATGTGACAAGAGCAGAACCTCACTGCCTTATTCCCAATTTTAGGGGAAAAATTCAATTTTTCATCATTAAGTATATTAGCTGTGGGGTTTTGTAGATGTTATTTATCAGGTCGTGAACATTTCCTTCTATTCCTAGTTTGTTGAAATTTCTTATAAATGAGTGCTACAGTACACCAAAAGATTTTTCTCTGTTCTTCTATTATCTATTATGGTGCCCTACATTAACTGATTTCAGATGTTAAACCAACCTTGCATCTCTGGGATAAATTCCATTTGGTCATAGTTTATAATCCTTTTTATGGGTGGCTAGATTCAGTTTGCTAATATGTGGCTAAATATTTTTGCACCTATGTTCATGAGGGATTTTGATCTATAGTTTTCTTATTTGCCTGGCTTTGGTATTAGGATAATACTGGCCTCACAGAATTCCTTCCTCCTCTATTTTCTGAAAAAGAGTGGTAAGGATTGGTGTTATCTAGAAACATTTAATAGAATTTATCAGTAAAATAATCTGTGTCTGGCATTTTCATTATGGAAACATTTTAAATTACCAATTCAAATTACTTGCTACATGGGTTGTTCAGATTTGCTGTTTCTTTGAGTCAGTTTTGATAATTTGTATCTTTTTAGAAATTTGTTCACTGCATCTAAATTGTCTAATTTGTTGACATAAAGTTGGTCATAACATTCCCTTATAATGCTTTTAAGCTTCTGTAGGGGCCATAGTACTGTCCTCTCTTTCATTCCTGGTTTTGCTAATTTGTATCTTCTTTTTCTTTTTCTTGGTCAATCTAGCTAAAGGTTTGTCAGTTTTATTGATACTTCCAAACACCAAATTTTTAGTTTCATTTATTTTCTCTATTATTTTTCTGCTATTTTATTGTGTTCTGCTCTAGTCTTTATTATTTCCTTTCATTGGCTTGCTCTGCATTCATTTTGGTCTTTCTGTAATTTTTTAAAGTTGCAACTTAGATGGTCAATTTCAGACATTTTTGGACACAGGTATTTAAAGCTGTAAATTTCACTCCAAGTATTAATTTATCTGCCTTCTATAATTTTTATATGTTGAATTTTAATTTTCTCTCTGTCCAAAATATTCTAAAATCCATTATGATTTTTTTTCTTTGCCTCCGTGAGTTAAGTAGAGTTGGCAGTGTTTGTCAAGTCTTATATATCTTTGTTGATTTTCTGTCTAGTTCTATCAATTATTGAATGTGGCATATTTGAAATTAGTTATTGCTGAATTTCCAGTTTCTCCTTTATATGACAGTTTTTTGCTTCATGTAATTACAGGACCAATCATTAGTTATGCATACATTTACCATTGCTTTATCTTCCTAAAGTCTTGATCTTTTTATCATTATGAAATGACTATTTGTCTCTGTAATATTTCTTGTCTTAAGTCTATTTTGTCTGAAATTAATACAATTACTCCATTTCTCTCATGGTTATTGCTTGCTTGATATGTCTTTTTATATCTTCTTACTTTCAAACTATTTGTCTTTAAATCTAAGGTGTATCTCTTATAGACAGTATATAGTTGGATCTTGCTTTTTTATCCAGTTAGATAATCTCTCTCTTTTGACTGGGGCATTTAAACCACTTACATTTGATGTAATCATTGATATGGTTGGATTTACTTTTGCCATTTTGTTTTTTACATGTATCTTGTCCTTCTCAGTCCTCTGTTCCTCTTTTACCACCCATTTCTGTATTAATATTTTTTATTTGTCATTTTAATTTCTCAGTTTATTTTTTTCTGTATTTCTTGAGTGGACTTTTTTATAATGCATCTTAATGTAGCACAATCTATTTTAGGATTATTACTAACTTAATCATGGTCATGCTGTTACTATGATATATATATCCACGTTTTAAAATCAACAAAATAGTGTTATAATTATTGCTTTATGAAATCTTATGTTTTTAAAGATGTTAAAAGAAGAAATGAGAACAAACATGCTTACAGAGACTTTTATATTATCCCACATATTTATAATTTCCAGTGCCCTTTATTTTTTCCCATGGACTTGTACTATTACCTGTTTTCATTTTCTTTCAGTCTAAAGAACTCCATTTACTATTTATTGTAAGGCAGGACAGTTAGCAACAAATTCTCTCATCTTTAATCAAGAATATTTTTACTTTTTTCATTTTTAAAATATAATTTTGCTGGACACATTTTTTTTTTCCCCAGCATTTTAAATGTCTACTGCCTTTTGGCCTCTATTGTTGTGGATGAGAAGTTAGCCATGAATCATATTGTTGTTCCCTTGTATGTGAGAAGTGGTTTCCCTCTTATTTCTTCCACGATTTTCACTTGTCTTTAAAGGTCAACAGTTTGATTATGTGTCTAGTTGTAGGTTCTTTTGCATTTATCCTACTTGGATTTTGTTGATCTTCTCAAGTAAATGAGTGTATTTTATCAAATGCAGGAAATTTTTTTTTGGCCTTTACTTATTCAAATGTTTTTCTACTTTTTTCATTTTGTATATTTTTCTACCTGTCTTCTCTCCTCTCTATTATACATTAATTGGTATATTGATGTTGTCCTATAGGTCTCTGAAGTTCTGTTTATTTTTCTTCAAATTTTTTCTCTTTTTCAGATTGGGTAATATCTGTTGACCCAATTTTAAGTTCACTGATATTTTTTTCCTTCTGCTGTTCACTCCAGAGAAATTTTCATTTTAATTATTGTCTTTTTCAACTTCAAATTTTTCATGGGGTCCTTTTGTAAAAAAATTAATTTCTATTTACTTGATAAGATTCCCTATTGTTTGATTCATAGTTTTCCTTCAGTTCTCTGAACTCATTGATGCTTTTAAATCTTTTTATGTTAAACCAATTATCTGGGACACTTAGAAGCTACTTCCATTGGTGGCCTTTATTCCTGAATATAGGTCAAACACTGTTTCTTTACATGTCTTATAATTAAAATAAAAAAATTATACAGTTCACATAATGTATACAGCAACTCCGGTTTCTGACTTTTCCCTGAAAGTTGTTCTTGATGTTTTCTGCTTTTTGTTTGCTAATACTTGCTTGGGCTAAATTTATGAAATCTGTCTTCCCTACAATGGGCCACACATTTCTATGCTTATTTTTTAATCTTATTTCTAAGCCTGGCCTTTTATAGGCACTGTACTATAACTACACAGGTTAATAATAAGCTGATAATCATAAAGAAGTTGTGCCTGGGTTGATGGATCTGTGTTTAAGTAGTGGAAGGACATTTAAAATACACCCTAGATTTTATTTTCCACCAGGCCTTTTTTGTCTCCTTTTCATATTCATGTAGCCTCAGAGCTGACAGGGGTGTATGGACAGCTTGGGCCCTCTTCATTCTCTTTTCTGCATATGTATGACCTCAGCCTGGAATATTATTTGCCCCAATCACAACCCTTTTCAGGCTGATAGAGTTGTTGGCCCTCCTGCTCACCTGCCACCAGGGTTGTTACTTCTCTTAACAATGCTGCTGATGTAGGTATTACCCATTGTTCTAAATCCAGTGAGCACACTGACTATGGCAACAAAGCCACCCATCCTCACAGCCTGCCCTTCATGCTGAGGCGGGGTGGGAGTAGGAGAAGAACGAGAACAATCCCAGATAACAGCCCTGCTGAGTCCCACTATTACTGCCCCAAATTTAGCAGTTTTTAAAGTATAAGCACTTCCTAGATTGTTATATGTGTTTGGTCAGTTTCCAGGGTGCCAAAAATTTTGTGCAGGTTTATAGATGATTTTGGGGAGAGGATCTGGTGACCTAATTCATCCATAGCTGCATGTCCCTCCCAGAAAATTCCATTTTATATATTAAAGGCCAATTTGTAGAAAGATCAAAACTCATTTTGGGAGGCTGAGAATTACCCCATTCTATCTTCAATGACTTATAATAATGGTAACATCTATGATCTCAACAAATAGCTTTTTAAAGTTTTTCTCCGTAACCATATAAGGTGTAGCAACAATACTCTGAAACTAAAGCAATTCATGTAATCAATGTATGCTATCGTGAGAAACTATTCCTTGGGAAAAATACTAATACTCATAAACAAAATATTAATTGTCACAGGGGATAAGACTTGTATTTTTATTTTTGTTTTTGTGTAATTTTTATTTTGGCATCAAAGTTATATAGTTATCAGTCCAATGGCATGAAATTATAATGATAATCTTAGATGAATAAAGGAACTGGCAAAACAAAGAAGAGCGGTACTTTTACTATGAAATAGTTTGGTACAATGTAACAAAAAAGGCATTACTAGCCTATATTGCCTTATACTCTAGATGAGTAAGTGATCTTCCATAAATAAAAACAACTCTGGTGATATATCATTCAAATAGTTTTTGGTTACTAAAATAGAATTTGGTAGAAATTGGTCTAATGACCTTTAAGAATTACTACAGATGCTAAATATAAAGAAGAGTTTACCTCAATCACCAAAAAAATTATTCCTCAGAAAAGAGTAAGTCACCTTATATTCAAACACTTCCAAAAGCTCTCATAGGGTGCTCTTCCAATTACTTTATTTTGGACAACAAAAGATATTTCGGTTCAAAATACGAGCCTGAGACTACCTTAATCAAAGCTAGTTTTTTAATAGCTTATAAAGGTTACATTCTGTATGAGTAAGAAAAAAAAAGAGGCAACAAAAATTAACAGAGTAATTATTTCTGGGCCTATGAGCTCTCAACTGCACTGAAAACAATTCTTAAGATCACTTTAAAAAGTAATACAGTTATGGTTACAAATATACCTTATGGGACTAAAATATCTAACGATCCTAATGCTATGTCACTGGGTATTTTTAGCTTTGTATAAATACCTAGAGACAGCATCATACAAAGACCCAAAAACTATTATATTTTGAATATCATACTGCCTCTCCGACTCTGCCCCTCATAAAAAGGTTTTGTAAGTCTGTGATGAAAACTGTCAGCAAACACACATGTCTGGGTACATACATACACAGTCTCACCCCAAAATCATCCCTTTCAGTGCCTTTATTCACATATGAGAAAACTGAGACACAGATCATCAGTGACCCATCCATGCCGCTTTGGCAGTATCAAGACGACATCTCCTATCTCCCAATTCCCATTCCAGTGTTCACTCCATTCCAGTCCTTCTTTCAAGTCCCTCAGTATGAGTGACAGCAGCTGCCTACTTCAACAATCTTTTCTATTAATAAATAAGCTTAAGTTGGAATGGGTTCAAGCTATTCAAGTTTCCCCCTTTAGAATCCCAACATCTGAGAAAGATGATGGGGCTCTAAAGAGGGGGAACTAGCTAGGTTGGTGCTCAAGATCTTTGCGTCTGTCTCCCTCTCATAACCTCCCTATACTAAGATTTATTTGTGTTCACATCAAGAGGCAGGATAAGTGCAATCATCCCCCACACATTTGATGTCCCAAACTTGGCTCTTTTGGCCATCCATGCATAGACCATGGCTGGATCCTCATGCTGCACAAGGTTGTTTGAAAAGTTCACGTATTTCTTTGGTAGATACTTGTAAACAAACAATTAAAACTAGTATCTCTAGGAACAAAGATAATCTTATGAAATTAATACACTTATAAACATCAAAACTTGACTAAGGTGTCTTTAATAATAAAATTTATAGGTCAATAAAATATCTATAAATACACAATTTACTATTAACCCACATGTGACTCTGAAATTGGTGTTGTTTTAAAAATGTTTAATGTTAACAGTTGCTCACTTACTGGTTCTATAGGGAAACAGATGTAGGTCTATAAAGAACTAATGATTTCTAACCAAAGATTCTAAATAAGTATAGGTATGAACAGGGAATGCTAGAGGGATGAAATAAATAATGAAATAAAGGACTGGCTAGTCTATTAAAAACTAAGTAAAATCAAACTTACTCTTCTAACCACTTGGATTGTTTCTCCCTCTTTTGGATGAGAAGACTCAAGTTTAATATTCTGGCTAAGAATGAATGTGTTTTACATTTTCCTTGGAGCTGAGAGTAAAGTCTTGGAAAAAGGAATTCACACCATGACTCAAATACCTTTTTCTACTCCTTATCCTCACCTCAAGAAACTAGAAAACTTCATGAATAGTCCATTGAGTTAGTTAAAGCTAAAATCTTCCCTTCAGAAGGATTAAACATCAAGAGTACAGACAAGCAGAGTTTCTCTTTGGAACACCACACTGTCTTTCATCTGCTAGATAGGGATAATTTAAGCCACAAATGATGATCAGAAAGCTGGACTCAGATTTGTAAGGTAGAGAGAGAGATAACTAATAAAAAGTACATACAATGGACTAGGAACGGAGGAGCAATATGGTAACTGGATCAGAGTCAGGGGTTAACTTTAAATCAGAAATATGGTAAACATCATTTACATCCTAACAATGTAACCCATTCTTTGGTATTCACATCAACAGGAAATGTATAGGCTCAAGACAAAACTCCCACATACCCTATTTTAGCATTGATCTGAAGATAGCTAATTGGGAATAAAACTCCACCCATTTAAGAACTTAGGTGAAAGTGTTACCAGAGTAAAAGCATGTTGAACTGCATGCCATCAGAAGATGGAGGCCACAGCAACCACATCACTTCAAGCTTAAGAACCAGCTTTCTAGAGCCTATTTGCATATAAGAAGAGCTTCTGCATAAAATCCTTCTGAGAAATTTATACTATTTTAGGTCAGCACTAACTGGGTGACCTTGGGAAAGTTACTAAGTATAGAGTTTTAGTTTCTTATTTGTAAAATAGAAATTATTTTACCTTTCCCATAGGGTTACTGTAAGTATTAGATGAGATAATTTATAAGAAAATACATAATCCAATCCTTTTTATTGAGGATGTTTTGTTTTTACTTGCTATAAAGACAATCCAAATTCTTACCACTACTGTAGAAGAAGACAGGGTTAATCTTTTAAGGTTTTCCTGTTTGTTTTGTTTTAATAAATGAACTGCCATGATAAAGAACCTATTCAAAGTTATTTATTGTAAAAGTGAACATTTTATTTAGTATAGACCTAAAGCTGCTCACTGGATTGTGCAAACATGAGTATAAAGTCTTAAAAATATGTCTTTCCATGTTTTTCTAATGGTAAAATTTTTTGTGTGCTCCTTGGAAAGGGTATTTCCATCAGTTATAAACTGCCGCTCCAAATTATGTGACAATTTAGCTCAAGGTCATAACCAACCCAGATGACCAAACCTGAAAAATATTGTTCTTATGTCAGAGACCTTGCAGAAAGAATGCTCTAATGGGATTAAAACACTTTGCAAAGAATTATGACATGAGTAGCACAAGAAATCTTAATTTGTAAAAGGTCACAGAGTTACAAAAAATATCATTCATTTCAACTAATTAAATGAAATTTTAGTTAAACGGCACCTTTAAGTATTGGTATTGCAGCTGCAAGTGCATTTAAATAGCATTTACGCAGATATAATTAGCACAATTAAACATGGGTAGAAGTGGAAACACCATTCTTAATTATATTGATATAATCAGTTTTATTAATGCTTTATAGCAACAAAAGTGACATCTGATGCTAGCATACAATTCATGACTGAACCTAATATTAAGCATTTTAGTATATTAAGGAATCTAAAGCTAGGTAATTGGGGAAAGAAAGAATCAAATAATGAGTTCCTACCTGTGACGATACCATAGTTGGGAGGTTCAAGAATAACTCCATAAAACTGGATGATGTTTCTGTGACTGAGGACACTGAGTATTTCTGCCTGTACCAAAACCAAATACAAAACTGCATGAAATTTCACATTTATAAAAATATTATGAAATAGCTTTCCTATTCAATTTTGTTTTAGACACATTTATAAGACATATATGTGCTCAACATGTATGTGATGCTGATCAAACAGTCCCTAGCAGCAGTTTTTTTCTTAATATCATCCTTAGTTTATTCAAAAGTCACTGGAGGATTTTACAACTAAGAATAGTGTGATCTGATGTGTATTTTTTTTATTAAGGTATCATTGATATACACTCTTATGAAGGTTTACAAGAAAAACAATGAGATTACTACATTCACCCATATCAAGTCCCCCCCCATTCCCCATTGCAGTCACTGTGCACCAGTGTAGTCAGATGCCACAGAGCCACCACTTGTCTTCTCTGTGCTGCACTGTTTTCCCCATGATCCCCCCCCACACCACATGTGCCAATCATAATACCCCTCAATCCCCTTCTCCCTCCCTCCCCACCCACCCTACCCCACCCCTACCCTGTGGTAACCGCTAGTCCCTTCTTGGAGTCTGTGAGTCTGCTGCCTAGCAGCATTCTTGAAAGTTTAATAATTTCTATTGAAGTTTCCTGAAAATTGAAAAAGGAAGTGGGGTTGAAGCGGCAATAATAGAGGTGCTTACTCACAAGCCAGCGGGACTTGACTAGTAGTGGAGGAGGATGTCTGAAGAGAGGAGATACCATATTATTTACTATCTTCCTGATAGTCAAATATATTTTTCTGTATGTCTCTAACTTCAGGAAGACTGAACTTCTATCAGTTGGATGAGTCTTATGACAAAATTTAGGTTAGATTCAGGTAGTACCCATTTATATTATTTATCTAATCATTCAAAGTACATTATTGCTCCTGTACTGCATGCAAGGCACTGTAAAGGGTATAAAGGTGGATTCTTGACCTTCAGTGGTGATTTGACAGGGAAGCCATACTTCACACATTGAAATGTATTAAATACTAGAAAATAGTCCTGCAGGCTGACATGGTAAAAAAAGAAATTATACTTACTAAACTTAGTAAAAACACTATGAAACTTGCTTAGATGGTATAACTCAGTAGAAAACAGAAGTGTGAGGATTGGCACAGAGTCAATATGGAATAGAGAGAAAGGAAAATTACCACTTTTTGGATGAGACATTTATCCAGATTTGACAATGTTTTTCTTTTAGTAACACAGGTGTTGAAGCTGGTGTAGCAAAATGACACCTTCCCTCACCGAGTGTCTACTGTGTTCAGAGGTTCGTGCATATCAAACAAGCTTCTCCTCATACTTAGTTCTCCAAGTAGGAAGGAAATGCATTAATTGAGCAGTGCGATTATTTATCTGCATGACAAATCTATTTCTCATCAAGAATTACCAAATGAAGTTTGCTGTAAAAACAGAGTTCATATGAAGTTTGAAAATCTTAAGGTCCTCCTTATTTTTAAGTGGCAGAGCAACCCTTTGTGCAAAAAGCATTAGAGTTTGGTGCAAATAAAGTATTAATGTTTGGAGCAGCATTTGTCAAAAATGGGGAAATGTTATCTTTGGGATGTACTGGTATATTCTTTGGGGTATCTAAGCTCTGTGACTGTTAAAAATGTTTATATCAATAAAAAACAAATGCAAGAATATTCTGAATCCTTGGATGGCATCTTGTAACTCAGTATGACATGGGATTTTCAATGTACTAGCTAATTTGCATGTTTACATTTAAGATATTGCCAAGTGCTAACTTGGAGAGACAGAATTTATCTTTTTAAGTGCTAGGAAGCATATCTAATAGCTCTTGAGTAGGCAAAGGCTAATGTCAAAATAACAACCATTATCTTGTGTCCCACTGATGTACTCATTTAAGATTTTTTATAGTTATGAAAAACTACACTCTTGCAGTGTAATTTGCAAATAAAAGATATTTTATGGAATTTACATTCTAATTTAATAAAATAAGAATTTGATTTATCATCATGAAAACAACATACTACTTTAGAGTTCTGTACTAGATTCAGGGAAATGGACTAATAGTAAACAGAAGTAAACTAAATAAATAAGTGGTCTTTGCAATAAATGAAAGCCAAATGATACCATGATGTTCACAATTTAAGCAAACTTCAATAGAAATAACAGTGAAATTAACCAAATTCTGCACTAAAACACTGTGCTACTACCTCATAGAAAGTGGATGTATTCTGTAGATTTGCCTTTATAGGCACCAGCCAACAGTTCATTAATGAAACTGTTACAGTAAATATACAAATAATTTTTCCTTAAATTGTTGTTTCCCCCATTTTCTTCCAGATATATATTCCGGGACACTCTTGCAAATAGACTGCTCATCAAAATAATGGGTTAGTGGTTTAATACGTTCACTGTTAAAAAGCAAATGTAAGAATAATGAAGGCTAAGATAATGGTCCACTGTGCCAAAAAACATAAATTTATCTTTTTACACTATTAAACAAAATCCATTTATTTTCAGTAAATATAACTTTATGAAAATAGTTCATTTTATAGTTTTATTTTTATTCAATTAAAAAGTTGGTTTTGATTTTACAAGAGCAATAGCATACGAATTTTTTAGTTTTATATTTGTGTATATTCAAGTTACACTGAAATAATTTTAGTCAACTTTGGAAATTCAGATGACCAATCATTTTTAAAAAAAGAATCCATACATTTCTCAGTTTGCAAAATGCTTTTCTAGGGGCTCAAACAGCTACTTGAGTGCCAGTGTTCACTGCAACTTATTCACAACAGCCGAAGGACAGAAGCAGACCAAGTGTTCATCACCTGATGAACAGACAAAAAAATGTGATACATAAACACAGTCGAGTATTAATTCAGCTATAAAAAGGAATTAAATTCTGATACATGCTACAACCTGGATGAATCTTAAAAAGATTATGTTAAGTGAGTAAGCCAGACACCAGAGGACAAATATTATATGATTCTGCTTATATGACATATCTCAAGTTGGCAAATTCAGAGATAAAGTAAATTAGAGGTTACCAGGGGCTGAAGAAAGGAAGGAATAAGAATTTATGCATAGTTATATAGCCTCTCTCTCTCATATACATATATAAAATAATAATTATTCCTAAATTACACAAACCAAGGTCTAAATATCCTTGGGATAAATAAGTAGTTTTCCAGATTAGAATTTGAGGATCTAAGACAAGACTGTGACAAACTACATCAATTCTAACTCAGGCCCGAAGGCTCTCCAGAGGATAAAGGGTCCCTCCCAGTTTGAGTAACCACAGGTCTACCCATAAAAATAGCTAATAATAATATCCTTATCAGAGCACAGAAATATCTATTCAGATTACTGTGTTTGCTCTAAGATATGTGACAGCACCTATTGTTTCCAGCTGGAGCCACTTTCTCCTTCTCTCCCTCCCTCTCTACTTCTTTCTTTATAGGAAAAATTACAGGGGTTTTAGTTTGTTATTAGAGCTGGGGAGAAGGTAGGGATTTTGTTATTTTATATTATTGTATATTATATATACACATATATGGGGAGATGAACCATTAGTGGTTTGCCATGTTTCCAGAAGTCGACCAGCACACAGGTTCCAAATGACCGATTCAGTCAGAAAGAGTAAGAAATCAAATATAATTTAACTAAATTAAACTAAATATCATCATGTAAATAAATTTAAGTGAATTTAATAATAAAATTGAATAAAATAAGATTATTTTAATTTTAATTTCTTTCTTTAAAGAACTTTCAACAATTTTAAAATTAGATTTAAATTAATGAGTATCTTTATTTTCAGAGCAATCCTTTTCCTTCAACTCAAACCTTTTCTTTTTTCTATTTTGGTAAAATGGACTTCATTTAAAAATTGATATATGACTGACATATAACATTATATTAGTTTTAGATGTATGACATGATTCAATGTTTATATGTATTGTGAAATGATCACTACAGTAAGTCTCAGAGTTAACATCCATCACCATACATAGTTACAAGTTTTTTTCTTGTGATGAGAACTTTTAAGATATACTCTTTTAGCAACTTTCAACTATACAATAAAGTATTATTAACTATAGTCACTATGCTGTATACTACAACCCCTTGATTTATTATCTGATAAGTGGAAATTTTTCCAACCTAATTCTAAATTTCAATTTGTTTAATTTTGGAGAGCTGCCATAAAATCCTTAAAGATTCTGTTTTAAAAGCTTGATTTACATTTTTATATTCCATTAATATAAAAATATAATCTATATGTATTTATTATAAATATATGATAAATAAAATTCAGTTCAATCCCTTTTGTGAAAGTAAAGGCACAGATAGCCCTCAACTGATCTACTGTTTTGGATCTAGAGACAGTACTCCAATGAAAGGAATAGTTTATGGAGACCCACATCACCAGGCTGGCAGGCTCTGCTTATGTCTTATATTGGGAACAGGCCTTTCTTCCAGCTGTCAACAGCTGTTACCCTCAACATAACAGCAGGATAGTGCCACACAGGGTTCACCCTTGTGCCCGTGATGTGGTACTGACAACAAAGACAGTAGATGTAGAAAGATCCAAGGTATACTTCTATGTTTACAAATTCAATTGCTCCTTTTTGCCCACTGAGGCATGTAGTATTTAAAACACTACACCAAGGATCCTGACCTCCAAGGTCTCACCAGTTCCAAGATTCTATGATTCCATCCGAGTATGACAGTCAAAGAAAGAAAAGTGTGGCTCATTCAGTCATTCAGAAGAAGCAGTCTCCTTATTGTACTGTGCATTCAAGGTCAAAGGCTTTCTCCAAAGAAATAACAAATATACCAGTATGATCCAGGGTTAGTATTCCCCCCAGAGTTCAAGAAGACATGAGATGATCCCACATTTTTAAAAAATAAAAATTATATATATATATATATATATATACACATATGGAAGAGATACTGAGAAGAAATGAAACATTAAATATGGCTATTTCTAGGTAGCAGAAAGAACCATAAATGATTTTAAATTGTTATGTATTTCCCACATTCTTTACAATAAATTTGTATGATTTTATTAATTAATTAATTAATTTATTTATTTTATATGATTTTTTAAATAGAAATGGCAATATATGCATGTAATATATATGGCCAGAATATGTAAATATAAAATGAAAAATATTTATTTGCATGGAAATTCTGATTTTCCCTAGGATTGGACCGTGAAGAAGTAAAACTCTTTCCTTATCTCCCAGGACTGGCCATGGCACAAATAAACTAGTTTAGTTAACCTTTGAGCTATGAGTTTCTCCTGACTAGTTCTGGAACAAACTAGTGTTTGCCTGGGTTATTCTAGAAGAAGCATGAGACAAGAGATGTGGGTTCTGGAAACTGAGTCCACTCTAGATCAGTGTCAGCCTACTCAGTAGCTGGCTCAGTGTTTTATTAAATGATCTTCTCTCCCTTCTTACACTGACTCCTGTGTCCTGCTGCCCTCAGGAAAGGCTTTCCTACTTTGCTCATCTTGTAAAATATCTAATGTAACACCACATGAGGGAGAAAGGTCAAATACTTTATATACAGGAAGCACTCAATAATATTTGAAGGATAAACTAACAAACAGTATTTGATGATAATGATATTTAGTGTGTTTAAATAATTGCTATAGAGAGTCTGCGCTAGTAAATGTTTACTCTAAACGACACAAGAAGAAGTGTAAAATGCCAAAGTCTGGCTGCTTCAGTGTTCATTACGTTCCTTCACCTGCATAAGGGTTACTATTACAAAGGCTATTATTTCCTAAGAGTGACAGCCAGTTGATATATAACCACAGCAGAGGCCACATTTGAAATTTAAAATTTATGTTCACAAGCTCACTGCTGATTTAAACTTCCAGAATGCAGACCTGGACTTTGCCTCTGAGGCTCTGCAGTCCAAAGCAATCAAATGAGTGCAGTTTCTTGAGAGACCATCCCTGCCTTGCTGTTCTCCAAACATGCCCTTGCTTTGCATTGTACTTTTTCAGATTCAGAATGCAGAAGCCCGTTTAGTCTTAAAACTTCCATTTCCAATTTTCTCCCGAATACATCTTGCCATTATTTCCAAACTCACCTCTGCAGGGAGGCCGGCCTTTGTCAGTCTGCACTCTTCTTGCCGGCTGTGTGGGCAGAACCCTGCAGGAGGTACACACAGCACTGCAGCAGACCTCCTCTGCCATCACGGACACGTGGTCCTGATTCTAGCAGCCAGGCAACATTTCCACAGGCTGCCTGCTACCAACTGAATGCTAGTATTCCCCCCAGATTCCTATGTTGATACCTAATCCCCAGGGTGATGGTATTTGGATGTGGAGTCTTTGAGAGATGATGAGGTTGTAAGGGTGGAGCCATCCTGAATGAGATTCACGGCTGGATGAAAGAGACCCCAGAGCACTCCTTCCGCCTTCCCCTTGTGAGCACACAGCAAGAAGATGGCCCTCTGAACAAGGAAGAGGGCTCTCACCTGAACCCGGAAACCGAATCTTCTAATGCTTAAGTCTCAGACTTCCCAGTCTCCAGAACTGTGAGAAATAGATGTTTCTTGCTTATAAGCCACCTTGTGCTTGGTATTTCATTACAGAAGGCTGAACAGACTAAGACACTCCTATTCTTAGGCTTGAGCCAGTGTGATAAAAGTCTACAGCAACTGAACAAGTTCTCTGTACAGCACACCTCCTACCTTCATCACACAGAGCCCAGAAAGATTGTACTTAGCAGCAAGGTAAGTAAGACAAAGGGAATATCTCGATTTAAAAACTCCTACCAGTATTTACAAATCTACAAGGTCAAAACAGTTAGGTCTGTGTCTTTGAGGCAAGGCATAGATCCTTACTGCAGGCTCTGATTATGAAGGTGACTGAGGCAGAATGCTCAGTCTCAAAAGATTTATATGCATCAGATCACAAAAACGAGGGTCAAAAAAAGGAAATGCTGTTTAATTCTTTGCATTTTTACCCCAAGAATATCATGGCTAGAGGTATTTTCCTAAAATAAAAACTTGATTCTTACACATATGGCAAGATAGAAAACCAGTCCCTTTCCTTCTAAAAATGCAGTGCTATAAGTACAATTTAAAAAATAGGCTTGTATGATTTTCAATCCCATATTTAATCACCAGAGTGTCATACACAGGTCATGCTCTTTGAGTCACTTCAGGCTTAATGAGACCCATTCAACAGGAGTCACATGACAAGCAGCAAACCTCACAGTTCTCTAGGTTCTCTTTCAAATGCTGTCTTTTAGGGTTTCAGGGAAATAAAGGATAAATGAACTGAATTTAGGTTCCATAACAAAATATAGGCTGTGTTCCTAATGCAGTTTGATGTCATGAAGACTTTGGGAAGGAAAACAGCTAGAAATACTAAGAAAAAATAAACCAGTCATTCCGTTCTCTCTTCATTAATGACGGAGATGGAGCCATGCGGCATTTATTACAAGCATTACCAGTGCCGGGAAGTCTCTACTCTCAACAGGTTTCCCGGTGGATTGTGCCAGACCCGCCACGGGTGGTCCCTCTGTGGATCAGGCTGCTTTCTAGTTAAGTACATGCCCAACGAGGGGCAGACTAACTTGGCAGGCTGGAGGGCTGCTAACACTGAAGGAAACAAAAGGTGAAGACTTAAGAACAGGGATTTAAGAGAAATCTCCAAACATAAAAAGGCTAAGAGATTTTACATTCTTCCTGCTCACAACAGAATGTCACTGTTATGACATGAAAAAGTCAAATATGTTGTAAACAACCTGCATTCAGTTTGGGTGACAAAAGCACATACAAGCACCCAGCTTTCCACCAAACATCCTATATAACTTGGTCGAAGAGATCGCTCGGTGCTAAAATTACTCAGAACACTTCCCCCAAACAAAGCCCTTCAGTAATAAAGCATGAACTAATGAAGGATTAGGCCTCTTAAAAATCAAATAGCAATATAATTTAATCAAATACTAGACGAGGTGAGTGGAAATTAAAATTCTAGCTCCAAAATGGATGGCCCTAAAGCCACCTAGTCCCTTTGGGCCTTGTTTTCTTCCTAGAGAATGATTTGTTTGGACAAAATTCTCTCTCAGATTCCTTCACTGTTTTTACATTCCTATTTATTTCTGTGAAAAAAACCAAAATTACTGTATTATTAACAGTACCTTCCACAGAATGAGTACTCAATAAATATTTGATAAACTGAATTGAGGTAATTAATCATTAGTGTACTAAGACATCCTCGGAGTCAAACAGGCTTGGGCATGAATTGGCTCTGCCACTTATAAGCTGGGAGACTTTGAAAGATATTTAACTTCTCTGGGCCTCAGTCTCCTCATTTGTGAAATGGGACCATAATCTGATCCCCATGCTCAGCAAATGCCAGGTGCCCAACCAACACTGATCCGTTGCTCTGATCACTTTCCCCTTCCTTTGTAATCAACTTTTCACTCACAGTCAAGCTTCTGAGCTAATTAAGACCTCCTCCAGCAATGGGTTCTACTTTCATACTTTGCTAGTTTTAATTAGCTTCATGTATTTATTATATTTGACTTTCCATGTTTATCTATGTTTTTACCTAAATATGCACTTTAATATTTTCAAAACACTTGTCTTTTTTGAGCCTCATTAATAAGTTAGATATTGTATCATATTCAGAGTTAAGAGAACTGGGTCTTTGGTTTTTCAAGCTCACTTTCCAGGACCCTAGTTTATGTCAGTAATAAAATTTGAGTCTAAGTCCCCTGCCTCTACCTCATTTTATATATTTCCCTCTCTACCTCCCACTTTAAAAAAAAGAGTACAATAAAAAAATATGTCCTTTCATCTAAACATTTAAAAAAAACTGCCCTTGCTCAAAGAGATTCCAATCTGCAGCCTCCTTTATAATAATACCTAACATTTATTGAGTGCCTATTATGAGTTAGGCCAAGCACTTCATGTAGACTGAACCTTTAAATCCTCACAGCACACCATGAGCCTTGGGCCTACTATTATTACCCTTTCACAAGGGAAGAAACCTAGGCACAAATTTTAAAACTTGCTCAAGGCCACAGTGAATGGCTAAGCCAGGTTTTTAACCCAGGTAGTCTGATGTCAAAGCCCTGCTTATGATCACTAAACGATCTCACTTCACTTTACAAACCTAATTTGAATACAGAATGGAACGTTAGCTTATAGAAGATGCAAAAATTACAACAGGTCTAGAAAAATCCCAAAGCTCTCTTCAGTTTGTTAGAGAAGTGTGAGAAACAATTCCCCCGTGACTTTCTCTTAGGGCTTCAGCAACTGCCCCCACTACAGTATTTCTAGGCCTTCCCTGACACTCAGCTGTGCGGGATCAAGTCAAGAATCAAGATCTAATTCTCTACCGGCACTAGGCCATCAGGCCAGCTAGCAACAACCAAATTTATAGCTAATAAAACCAGTTAATTGCACAGCATGAAGCACCCTCTCTCTATGCAAAAATTACATGGTTAGGAATTTTGAGCGACTCTCACAATCTGATTAGCTAAGTGCTTTATAATATTACTCTACAGTGCAACAGAATTTGATTATTTACATCCCATAAGAGAAATGTTTGCCACATTTATTATGGAAATCTGCAAAATCATTTAGAAGAATTCAGGAAAATTTAATATTAAAATAGTCTGAAAAGTCCTTTAGCATCTTGTAGACTTCAATTAGGAGGTATCTTAAATACCTGGATTCTTCAGCTAAATTAATGATTTTACTGTTTCTGGGTTCTGCCAGCACACTCAAATAATAATTGATGACAAAGCATGCATTTGATGTCTGCTGGACTACTGATGTTTTTTAAAAAGTACCCTACCCTAACAAATATACAGTAAAAATAACCTGGAATCATAAACCCTGAATAATGGAAGGGAACTGAAGTCTTTCAGTCTTTTCCTACCTCATCCAGGACTACAGCCCCACCTTAAAGCAATGCCACTCTTGAAGGCAAAAGATCATTCTCTCCTAAGGTTTAGCCTCCACTTAAGTGGGCCCTCCAAAACCTAATAGCCATCACCACCAACCACCAGCACCTTTCTTTTCACTAACCTTCATGCTGAAATCTAAGTCTTTATTTCTGTTCAGTAGAGATAGTAAAATATAATGTCTGAAGGTTAATTTCTATATCAATTTATTGTTTTTCCTAAGCATAAAAATTCTAATTCTTATCAATTTTTTTGACACGTCTTACTTTTCATTCTTTTGGCTGTGCTACCTATACCTATGCAAAGACATCAGCCATTCCAAAGACATATTCAAATAATTAGGTAGAGCCACCTGACTGAAGGTATTCACTTTTCACCCTGATATTGGGGTGTGGTATAAACTGGGGGATTGTGGTTCCCCTAAGAACCCACTTTATATTCCTCCTATCTAAAAGAAAAATTTTGATGTTATTCTTTAATTCAATCATATAAAGTTATAATTTAAGTAAAATAGTCTTAGTAAAAGGAATATTTCTGATTTTCCTGAATAACAAATTTGTTTTAATCCCACTGCTCCAGTGATTGTTTAACAACCTATCATATTACATTTTTCAAGTAGATTGCTAGACATCTTAAAACCAAATTTGCTGCCTACATCTAGAAAGTATAGAGAACCTCATGGATTTGTTTTTATTATACTACCTTCCTGCTTCCATTTGATTTTTTCACCATGTTTTCCCTTTGTACCATTTTCTTACTTTTAATTTTTTTAATCTCACAATTTATTTGTATCTTCATTAGCTGCTTTATATCTTATAACAACAAGGCCATACAAAATAATATACATACAATAATATAACATTTTGTGGTGTATCTCAAATTGGAGTACTTAAGGTGAGATTCCTGGTCCACAGACAGGTCCTTGGTGGCCCATGAAGTCAAAATTCAAAGAAACACTGGTTTAATTGAAGGGCTACCTCTTGGGTACCTATCTGTGCATACAAGTACTATTTCATTGCTTTTCCCCTCCAGGAGCCTTCACCAGCATTCTACTTTAGCAAACTATGACCATCCCTAAGATTCTGTCGTTATCCACCCTTCCCAAACTTAGGAATCCCTTTGGGATGACAACTTCTTCTTATTCCCATTAAACCTACTCTTCAGTTGGCAACATTGCAGTTTCTTAACCCTTAATTCCCTTCACTTTTTCCTTTCTATTCATCTGGGTTCACTGAAACAGAGATCGAAAGTAACAATAATTTTATTAACAAAATAGTTTTTATTGTCTCAAAACATGAAGGATGAAGATTCAAGATGGCGGCATGGGAGGTGACATGGAAAACTCCTCCCCAAACCACAAATAGTACAAAAATATAGTTAATTAATACAACTAACCCTAAAAGAGCAAGAAGAAAGAAGGCTGAACCAGACTGCCCAGAGACCTTACGAACAGAGCAGACCTCAGGAAACAGGGTAACCTACAAAAGCCGTAATCTGGCGAGACCCAAGCCTTTCCCCCACCTCAGGCACGAGGAAAAGAAACAGAGTGGGGGAGGGGGTGAAAGCCTGGGACTGCTGGACACCTAGCCCTGGAGATCTGCTTGGTGAGCAGAAACCTATAGTGTGTGGTGCTCTGGACGTTGGGGAGCTCCACAGGCAGAGGGCCTGGGAGACTGACATTCCAGCCGTTGGTGGACAATGGGATCCACACCCAGCCACTCTGTGTCAGAGGAAAGGCAGAGAGTCAGAGAGGCTTCCTAGCAGCGAGAGGGCTGCTGAAGGGGTGGGGTTTGCACAGAGCTTGCTACACCGCAGAAGGGAGAGCTGGACAAGGTTGTCTGGGTGTGCTCTGCCCAGCTGGTTGGGAACTTTGAGGAGCTTCAGGGGCTCCATAGCCCTGGCTGCCTACTCAGCTCCGAAGACCCCCACTGTGACACACACCCTGCCAAGCCTTCCTACTGGCCTGAAGGCACCTGCTCGCAAACCAGCAGTCACCGGCCCCACCTACAACACCTAGAGACACAAAGCATGGAGGCTTACATGTGTGTGCTTGGCCCACTGGCTCTGACACTAGAGACAGGCACGGCAGATGAGAATCAGGAAACAGACCTTTCCTCCCCACAGGTGCCAGCTCTGCTACCCTACGACCCCCAACCTCACTCTAGGGGATGAGCAACTTCAGAGAATGGAATTTGTGAGCACTAGTGGGCACCACATAGAAATATGAAACGTCAAAAGAACCTGGTTCAGACCAAAATCTCACAAATCCCAGAAAAAGGGCCAAATGAAACCAAACTCACCAATCTTCCTTAAAGAGGGTTCAAAATAAAAAGTATAAACATGCTGTGGAAAGCAGTATGGAGGTTCCTCAAAAAACTCAAAATAGAAATACCATTTGACCCAGGAATTCCACTCCTAGGAATTTACCCTAAGAATGCAGCAGCCCAGTTTGAAAAAGATATATGCACCCCTAAGTTTATCACAGCACTATCTATAATAGCCAAAAAATGGAAGCAACCTAAGTGTCCATCAGTAGATGAATGGATAAAGAAGATGTGGTATATATAGACAATGGAATATTATTCAGCCATAAGAAGAAAACAAATCCTACCATTTGCAACAACATGGATGGAGCTAGAGGGTATTATACTCAGTGAAATAATCCAGGTGGAGAAAGACAAGTATCAAATGATTTCACTCATCTGTGGAGTATAAGAACAAAGAAAAAAACTGAAGGAACAAAACGGCAGCAGACTCACAGAACCCAAGAATGGACTAACAGTTACCAAAGGGAAAGGGCCTGGGGAAGATGGGTGGGAGGGGAGGGAGAAGGGGAATAAGGGGCATTACGACTAGCACACGTAATGCAGCCGGGGGGAGGGTGCGATGGAGAAGGCAGTATTTATAGAGACGACAAGTAGTGATTCTATAGCATCTTACTACGCTGATGGAGAGTGACTGTAGTGGAGTGTGTGGGGGGGACTTGATAATAGGTGGTCTAGTAACCACAATGTTGTTCAAGTGATTGTACATTAACGATACCAAAAATGTATATATATGAAGGCTGAGGAAGCACAATCATATTCTGTTTCACCATCCTTAGCATTGGTTTGCATCCTCAAGGTTACCCAGTGTTCACAATATTATCTTGGACCTTGAGGGTCCAAGCAGTTCCATTCACATTCCTGGCAGCAAGGAGGAGGAAGGAGTGTCAGCAATCCCATCCAATGATTTCTGCTTTTATCTCACTAGAAAGACATATTTTCAGGGGGGTTGGGAAACGTAGTTTTAAGCTGATTACAGTGGCACATTTAACAATATGTGAATCCTAAGGAAGACAAGGAGAATATATATCAGACAGGCAACTAGTAGTTAATGCCTTATCTACCATGCTATCGATGATTAAGACTCTGTCAAATGAAAGGGTCTTTAGAGTGCCGCACATCAGTTTGCACTCCTTGGTCACATAGCGACAAAATTCTAAAGCTATAGTCCCTGTCCTACTAATTTTTAAGTATGGAAAAGTACAGTAATTGCCTTTCTATACCCCTCACTGCTTTTAGACATGCTTTTATGATAGAACTGACCTGAGACAATTAACATGGTATATTTATGGTCTGCATATTCATGAAAAGCTAAAAAATGTTATCAATAATTCAAGAATCTCCAGTTAGCTTCCTTTATCATTCTCCATTCACCCAACAAATATTTACTGAGTGCCTAACTATGTGCCAGGCACTGTTTTTTGTTGCTGAGAATAGTGATGAACAAAATAGGAGACCCGTTGAGTTCATGGATCTTACAGCTCAGTGGGGGAAGACAGATGATAATGTCAGCAAGAAATAAGATGATTCATGAGACAGCTACAATAAACCCTGCCTCTTCTCATGTCCTTCCTGCTCTTGCCTTTCCCGGTCTCAGATTAGTATGAGTGTGACGCTCGCACACCAGGACCCAGGCACAGCTACCCTCAGGGCCTTCCTCACACTCAGTGCCTTTCTTTCTGTCCCTGATGAAAAGGTGCCCTTCCTTCCCCCAGATTTTCCCCTTTATATCTCCTTTTCTTCTCTCAGGATATCATGCCCCATGGATGATATCCTTTCAGAATCTTTCATCTCGTTCTAGTTCTATCCTCTAGGCCCCCAAAAATAGTTGAGTTTCAACTTTCCAAGAAACAAACAACTTCTCTTGACCCTCATCTCCTTCTCAAACAACCTTCCTGAATATCAAAACTTCCAGAACAGTACTTTAAACTAAATTCTATTTCCTCGCTTTTGTATTCACTGCTTAATCCCATTATATTTGGCTGATTTTTATTGTTAAAGTTTCCATAACTAACTCTTAATTCTGATCTTTTCTTTTCAATATCCTACATAGGTTCTATTTTGAGTTTTTAAGTTAAATATGTTAAATATTTAGTAACTATGCCTCCTCTAAATATTGTAATATTGTTCTTAGTGTGAATAAAAACAAGGATGAGGCAGGCATTGTTAAGTCATATAGAGGTAAATAAACTGCCATCAAGGGTTTAATACAAATCAAGGGGAAAATAAAAGTTCCTAATAGTAAAATGCAACACAAGCACCATCAGAAGTACAAAGTGCTGTAGAGGGTCCCAGCGGAGATCCGGTGAACTTGGGGGAAATGGAATGCTTCGGGCTGACCACGAGGAAAGGGCTACCTTCTGACTGTGAGTCAGGGGAGGCTTGCCTTCCAAGCTGAGCAGCTAGCAGAGGCTTTGTGGGGGAAGGAAGCATGGGACGGCATGAGTGAGAACCAGCAGCACTTTTATTTGGTTGGAGTGTGGAGTGAATGTGGAAAAACACAGGTACGTAATGGAATTACTAACACACAGCAATATGACAACACATGCCAAGCTAATTTTAATATTGAATCTCAGTAAAAGTGACTCCTAGAAAGTGAGAAAACTAGATTCAGAGAGACCTGCTAGGATCAGCAAAGCCTACAGAGGCAAAAGAATTAACTTACAACCAGTTGTAAATTAAAGGTCATCTGCTCCAATTGTCCTTCTAATGAAGTAACCTCCTTAGTAATACTCTAAGAAAGAGGCATCTGATTGAACACCCTCAAGGACAGGTTAATACCAGGGAAATAATGATGTAATGCTGGGAATTTGGGAATGGCTGACCTAAATGGGTGACAGCAGAGATATGTCCAGTCACCCTAAAGTTAAAGATCCTCAGGCCAGGAGGATAGGAGATAACTTGATTGAAAGTAGTAGCATATTTAATAAAGGTGTATGTGTGTGTGTGTGTGTGTGCACGCGTCAGTGTGTGTATGTGTGTGCATGCATATGTGTGTATTTAATGGTAGTTAGGGATGGTCAGTCATAATGGCCTGGAAAAATGGGAAAGAGTTAATAAGTACTGGCAGGGAGAAGAGGTGGGGGATAGGGGTATAAAGCCTAATAAGTTCCCCACTGAGGCAGGTCCTTCTGTAGAAGGGTAGATAAATCAAATTATCAGCAGATAATCAGGATCAGAACATATTCAAATCCCATTACTACTACTCTTGTTCTGAATCCACATTTGTGAGGCAATGTCTTTTTTAAGTTTGTTTCCCTTATAACTCATCTACAAATAGAAAAATTTTAAATTAGCAAGGTGATTTTATCCTTCAGCCACAGTCAAATATCTTAGTGTGATTTAGCATCCTGAGTCCACTCAACTCTGAACTCTTAAGATGAAATTTTTGACTATGTAAAGCAGGAGCCACCTTACTGTGGACCTATTTGGGCAGTGCCAGCTTACCCTAGAAGGTACCTTCACTGTCTATCATTGGAAGCCTTAGATCGCCTATAGTAGCAAACCATTTGTCAAAATAGCGTATTCTATTTTCTCAAATTACTACAGTTGGCTTATGTAACTTTCTGTGTTCCTGACTAGAACTTGCTTGCTATATCTACTTCAGCTCAGATTTTTATCTCATCTCCAAATACAGCTTTACCCCAAATTCTGACTTTTCTCTTTGCCTTGAGAGTCAGCTGGTATTCTTAATCTGACTGTGACTCTACTTAATACCTCTGAGCAAAATGAAACAAAAGGTACCCCTTTAAAAGTACTTTATTTAATCAGTGGTACTTAATAACATATAGAGTAGCTGGATCCATTCTTCCATGTCTGTGTAGTGTTTGTGTAACAGATTCCTTTTATTTCATGCAACAATGCTTAGAACCCTGGAGAGAGCAGACACAGGCTTCAGTTTATATTCTGAGTTCTCTAGGTGGAATTCTTCTTAAACAACAGACTATTACCACCACTAAAAGTGTCAGAAAAATAATTCAAGATTTTCGGTATTGCTTATCAACTGCATAGGACCTCCAAGAGAGAAGAATCGTTTTGCATGTAAACAAATATAAATCTGGAGATGACTGATGCCATACATCAACTTGCATCAGAGCGACATTTCTGGCAGTCCAAGACATTTATTAACAAATACATAGAAAGCTATTGCTGAGATGTAATAGAAAAATAAACAAAAATATCAGCATGTTTTCCAGGAGACAGAGACTGTGGGCTACGAGGCATGAGAGTATAGAGGGCCTATAGAAAGGCCTAGAGCAAGGCATACAAATTTCTTCAAGGCTGGGAGATATGGCATAGATGAACCAGATCACATAAATATTATCACTACAATATTTATTTTGCAATCAATTAATGTATAACTATTGAGTTTCACGAGTTGTAAGCTAAGTACACACTCATTCATAAATTACCAAACGCTTATGGGGGGGCTTCCTATGTATCAAAACTGTCTCATCATATATATATAAACCCATTAAGTAAGTACTACTATTGTCTCCAGTTTATCTCTAAGAAACTGAAGAACAAAGAAGTTAAGTGATTTGCCCATAGTCAGATAGTGAAGAAGCAGTAAAGCCACGATTCAAGCTAGTCAGTCTGGCTGTAAAGCCTATGATTTCAACTAGAACACAATACTGCCTCTCTCACAAATCAGTACCAATTTTCAAAATCACACAGATGTACATGTTCATGCATGTGCACAGATGAATGTGCACACACACTTCTAGATATTACATATGAATAAACAAAGTCCCTTGTGACCACACATATGCCTAGGACTTTTTACATAGGAAATACTCACTTATTTGATCAGAGTATGGAAAGAACTCTAGAATCAGAATCTAGAGACCTACCTATTAGCTTTAGTTCTTACACGATAGCTGTGTGATTTGGGGGCTCAGCTTACCTACTGACAAAGTGTCAAAATGTGCAAGTAAGAAGGACAGAATGACTGATCTAAAGTCTCTTCAACTCTAACATTCTGACTTAAATCTCATTTAATTGGTATGGAGTGGGGCCCAGGGATGGGGGCTTCTTAGAAGCTTCTCAGGTCAGTCTGACGTGCAGTCCTGGTTTAGACCTACTAGCCTCAAGAGTAGGTCTGTGGCAAGCTAAACTGTAGCCTAGTTGTTTTGGAGTCAGAAAACCCTAGGGCTCAATTTCAGCTCTGTAATATATGAGCTGTGTTGTCTAGTAAGTTTCTTAATAGCACTGAGTTCACTCTTCATCTGTAAAATAAGAAAACTAGTATCTACTTAAAATAGTTGTGAGGACCAAATGCAAGGTGAGCACTGGCACATGGGTTTCCTCAATGAATGTTAGCTACTAGAAAATATACATGGAGTGAGCAAAGAAAAAACATTTTTAAAGATATACAGAACTGAAGTCATATATAATACCCACTACAACTATGAATTGCTGAAAAGAGATCCAAAGACTGACAGCAAAAGCACAGTGACACTCATTGAAGGAGAAAAGAGGCTAAAACACAGGTCTGGGAGGATGCTGACCCAGACCAGAGGAAGTCTGGTGAATGCACACAGGAAAAGGTGTCTGGCCTATGTCAACCTGAATGTCCAGGTAATGCTGCAGTGGTGGAAGAATCTCTAGATTCAAAGCTGTTAAGCTTGGCCCCTCAAATTTCTAAACTAAGTCACTGAAGTGCCAAGTCGAAGGAAACCAAACACTAATTTGGTGGTATACTACTTTCAGTTAAAAGTACAAGTACAGGAGATTCTCAAGATGGCGGTGTGAGCAGGGTGGCAGGAATCCCTCCCAAAACCATATATATTTTGAAAATACAGCAAATAGAACTATTCTTAGAAAAGAGACCAGAAGATACAGTACAATAGCCAGGCTACATCGACATCTGCGAGAACTCAATATCTAATGAAAAGAGTAAGATACAAAGCCGTGATCTGGTGAAGCCCAAGTACTCCTCCCACCTCAGCTCACCAGCGGGAGGAAAAGAATGAGTGGGGAGGGAGTGGAAGCACAGGACTGCTAAATAACCAGCCCTAGTAATCTGCACTGGGAGCACAGACACATATTACATGGTGTACTGGATATTAGAGAACGGAAAAGTAAAATCTGACACTAAGACTGCAAACAGGTCCCCACAGCTGGCTGCCCTGGGACAAAAGAAAAGTGGGTGCTTCAAAAGTCTTAAAGGAACAAGGGTTTAACGGATGGACAAAATTCTCCTGGCACACTCAGCCCAGAAGGCTGGGAACTTTAAGGAACTTCAGGTGCCCTAACCCCCCAGGTAGCAACGCAGCTTTGAAGCCCCTCATGGTGATAAGCAGACTGCCATTCATTCCCTCCCGTGGAGACTGCAAGCAAACTGGCAGGCCCGACATTACTGCGGACCAGCCGGGGAGCAGCCCCACCCACAGCAACCACACAGACTCTTCTTCTCCCAGCACGCAGCTAACTGGGCCAGACCAAGAGGTTGCCAACTGCACGTAGCTGCCCGGCACACACAGCAGAGAGATGGCGCAGAAACCAGAAGGCAAAAAGTGGCTTATTCTCGTGGCAAACACACACTGCTCGCCTGCAACTCCCACCAGTGCCCTAGGCCATCCCAAGGGCCGCCCTGTCCATGGCAGCTCAGGGGATTAACCGAGAGCCGCTCCCTGTGTGTGCTTAACTAGCACAGGAAGCAGAGACAGGCAAGGCGACCAGCAAGCAGGAAGGGACCTTGTTATCCCAGCTGACACATGCACCACTTGCCGGCAATCACTTCTACCACCATGAAAAGGCAGAAGAATCTGGTTCAGTCCAAAATCACTCAAATGCCGGAGAGATGGCCTGGTGACACAGAAATAACCAATCTTCCTGAAAAAGAATTCAAAATAAAAGTCATAATCATGGTAATGGACCGGCAGAGAAATATGCAAGAGCTAAGGGATGAATTCTGGAGGGAGATAACAGAAATGAAACAAACAATGGAAAGATTTAAGAGCAGACTGGATGAAGTGGAGGAGACTGTTAATGGAAGAGAAATCAGAGAACAGGAATACAGAGAAGCTGAGGGAGAGAGAGATAAAAGGATCTCTAGGAATGAAAGAATATTAAGAGAACTGTGTGACCAATACAAACGGAACAATATTCACATTACAGGGGTACCAGAAGAAGAAGACAGAGAAAAAGGGATAGAAAGTGTCTTTGAAAAAATAATTGATGAAAAATTCCCCAATCTGGGGAACGAAGTAGTCTCTCAGAATATGGAAGTCCACAGATCTCCCAACACAAGCGACGCAAGGAGGACAACACCAAGACATATAACAATTAAAAAGGCAAAGATCAAAGACAAGGACAGGGTATTAAAAGCAGCCACAGAGAGAAAAAAAGATCACCTAAAAAGGAAAACTCATCAGGCTATCATCAGACTTCTCAACAGAAACCTTACAGGCCAGAAGAGAATGGCATGATATATTTAATGCAATGAAACAGAAGGGCCTGAAACCAAGAATACTGTGTCCAGCAAGATTATCATTTAAATTTAAAGGAGGGATTAAACAATTCTCAGATAAGCAAAAGTTGAGGGAATTTACCTCCCACAATCCACCTCTACAGTGTATTTTAAAAGGACTGCTCTAGATGGAAGTACTCCTAAGGCTCAATAGAAGTCACCAGAGAAAATAAAATCACAGCAAAGACAGTGGACTAACCAAATACTAACTAAAGGCAAAACAAAATCAGCTATCCATAAAATCAGTCAAGAGAAACACAAAAGAGTACAGAATAAAACACCTAACATATAAAGAATGGAGGAGGAAGAAAAAGAAGGGAAAAAAATAATGAATCATCAGACTGTGTTTATAAAAGCGTAATAAGTGAGTTAAAGTTAGATGGTTAGATAGTAAGAAACCACCCTTGAACCTTTGGTAACCACGAATCTACAGCCAGCAATGGCAATAAGTACATATCTATTGATAATTATCCTAAATGTAAATGGACTGAATGCACCAATCAAAAGAAACAAAGTAACAGAATGGATAAAAAAGCAAGACCCATCTATATGCTGCTTACAAGAGACTCACCTCAAACCCAAAGACATACACAGACAAAAAGTGAAGGGATGGAAAAGATATTTCATGCATACAATAGGGAGTAAAAAAGCAGGTGTTGCAGTACTTGTATCAGACAAAACAGACTTCAAAACGAAGACAGTAACAAAAGATAAAGAAGAACATTACATAATGATAAAGGAGGCAGTCCAACAAGAGGATATAACCATTATAAATACCTATGCACCCAACACAGGAGCACCTACATATGTACAATAAATATTAACAGAATTAAAGGAGGAAACAGAATGCAATGCATTCATTTTAGGAGACTTCAACACACCACTCACTCCAAAGGACAGATCAACCAGACAGAAAATAAGTAAGGACAGAGAGGCACTAAACAACACACTAGAACAGACGAACCTAACAGACATCTACAAAACTCTACACCCAAAAGCAGCAGGATACACATTCTTCTCAAGTGCACATGGAACATTTTCCAGAATAGCCCACAAACTAGGCCAAAAAAAGAGCCTCAGTAAATTCAAAAAAGATTGAAATTCTACCAACGAACTTTTCAGATCACAAAGGTATAAAGCTAGAAATAAATTGTACAAAGAAAACAAAAAGGCTCACAAACACAAGGAGGCTTAACAACATGCTCCTAAACAATCAAAGGATCAATGACCAAATTAAAACAGAGATCAAGCAATATATGGAGAAAAATGAAAACAACAGCAAAACGTCCCAACATCTGTGGAAGGCAGCAAAGGCATAAGATGGAAGTATATAGCAATCCAGGCCCATTTAAAGAAGGAAGAACAATCGCAAATGAATAGTCTAAATTCACAATTATTGAAACTGGAAAAAGAAGAAAAAATGAAGCCCAAAGTCAGCAGAAGGAGGGACATAATAAAGATCAGAGAAGAAATAAATAAAACTGAGAAGATTAAAACAATAGAAAAAAATCAATGAAACCAAGAGCGGGTTCTTTGAGAAAATAAACAAAATAGGTAAACTCCTAGCCAGACTTATTAAGAGAAAAAGAGAATCTACATACATAAACAGAATCAGAAATGAGAAAGGAAAAATAACGACAGACCCCACAGAAATACAAAGAATTATAGGAGAATATTATGAGAATCTATATGCTAACAAACTGGATGACCTAGAAGAACTGGACAATTTTCTAGAAAAATACAATATTCCAAGACTGAGCCAGGAAGAAACAGAAAATCTAAACAGACCAATTACCAGCAACAATATTGAGTTGGTAATCAAAAAACTACCCAAGAACAACGTTGAATTTTAACAGACATTTAGAGAAGACATAATACACATTCTCCTTAAAGTTTTCCAAAGAGAAGAGGAGGGAGTACTTCCAAACTCATTTTATGAAGCCAGCATCAATCTAATACCAAAACCAGACAAAGACCTCACCAAAAAAGAAAATTACAGACCAGTATCCCTGATGAACATAGATGCAAAAATACTGAACAAAATATTAGCAAACCGAATTCAAAAACACATCAAGAGGATCATACACCATGATCAAGTGGGATTCATCCCAGGGATGCAAGGATGGTACAACACTCAAAAATCATCAGCATCATCCACCACATCAACAAAAAGAAGAACAAAAACCACACGATCATCTCCATAGATGCTGAAAAAGCATATGACAAAATTCAGCATCCATTCATGATTAAAACTCTCAACAAAATGGGTATAGAGGGCAAGTACCTCAGCACCATAAAGGCCATATATGACAAACCCACAGCCAACATCATACTTAACAACGAGAAGCAGAAAGCTTTTTACCTAAGATCAGGAAGAAGACAGGGATGCCCACTCTCTCCACTGTTATTCAACATAGCACTGGAGGTCCTAGCCACAGCAATCAGACAAAACAAAGAAATACAAGGCATCCAGATTGGTAAAGAAGAAGTGAAATTGTTACTATTTGCAGATGACATGATATTGTACATAAAAAACCCTAAAGACCCCACTCAAAAGCTACTAGAACTAATATCTGAATTCAGCAAAGTTGCAGAATACAAAATTAACACACAGAAATCTGTTGCTTTCCTATACACTAATGATGAGCTAACAGAAAGAGAAATCAGGAAAACAATACCATTCCCAATTGCATCAAAAAGAATAAAATACCTAGGAATAAACCTAACCAAGGAAGTGAAAGACTTATACCCTGAAAACTACAAGACACTCCTAAGAGAAATTAAAGAGGACACTAACAAATGGAAATTCATCCCATGCCCTTGGCTAGGAAGAATAAATATTGTCAAAATGGCTATCTACAGATTCAATGCAATCTCTATCAAAATACCAACAGCATTCTTCAACGAACTGGAAATAACAGTTTTAAAATTCATACGGAAACACAAAAGAATAGCCAAACCAGTCCTGAAAAGGAAGAACAAAACAGGGGGAATTACGCTCCCTGACTTCAAGCTCTACTACAAAGCCACAGTAATCAAGACAACTTGGTACTGGCACAAGAACAGACGCACAGACCAGTGGAACAGAATAGAGAGTCCAGATATTAACCCAAACATATACGGTCAATTAATATATGATGAGGGAACCATGGATATACAATGGGGAAATGACAGTCTCTTCAATTGCTGGTGTTAGCAAAACTGGACAGCTACATGTAAGAGAATGAAACTGGATCATTGTCTAATCCCATACACAAAAGTAAATTCAAAATGGATCAAAGACCTGAATGTAAGTCATGAAATCATAAAACTCTTAGAAAAAAGTAAAGGCAAAAATCTCTTGGACATAATGAACATGAGCAACTTCTTCTTCATGAATATATCTCCCCGGGCAAGAGAAACAAAAGCAAAAATGAACAAGTGGGACTATATCAAGATGACTTCTGTATAGCAAAGGACACCATCAGTAGAACAAAAAGACATCCTACAATATGGGAGAATATATTCATAAATGACATATCAGATAAAGGGTTGACATCCAAAATATATAAAGAGCTCATGCACCTCAACCAAAAAACAGCAAATAATCCAATTAAAAAATGGGCAGAGGATCTGAACAGACACTTCTCCAAAGAAGAAATTCAGATGGCCAACAGGCACATGAAAAGATGCTCCACATCACTAATCATCAGAGAAATGCAAATTAAAACCACAATGAGATATCACCTCACACCAGTAAGGATGGCCACCATGCAAAACACAAACAACCAGAAATGTTGGCAAGGATGTGGAGAAAGGGGAACCCTCCTACACTGCTGGTTGGAATGAACTAGTTCAACCATTGTGCAAAGCAGTATGGAGGTTCCTCAAAAAACTCAAAATAGAAATACCATTTGACCCAGGAATTCCACTCCTAGGAATTTACCCTAAGAATGCAGCAGCCCAGTTTGAAAAAGACATATGCACCCCTATGTTTATTGCAGCTCTATTTACAATAGCCAAGAAATGGAACCAACCTATGTGTCCATCAGTAGATGAATGTATAAAGAAGATGTGGTACATATACACAATGGAATATTATTCAGCCATAAGGAGAAAACAAATCCTACCATTTGCAACAACATGGATGGAGCTAGAGGGTATTATGCCTAGTGAAATAAGCCAGGCGGAGAAAGACAAGTATCGAATGATTTCACTCATTTGTGGAGTGTAAGAACAAAGAAAAAAACTGAAGGAACAAAACAGCAGCAGACTCACAGAACCCAAGAATGGACTAAAAGTTACCAAAGGGAAATGGACTGTGGAGGATGGGTGGGAAGGGAGGGACAAGGGGGAAAAAGGGCCATTACGATGAGCAGACATAATGTGTGTGTGTGTGGGGGCACGGGGAGGGCTGTACAACTCAGAGAAGACAAGTAGTGATTCTATAGCATCTCACTACGCTGATGGACAGTGACTGTAATGGGGTATGTGATGGGGACTGGATGATGTGGGGAGTCTAGTAACCATAATGTTGCACATGTAATTCTAGATTAATGATACCAAAAAAAAAAGACAACCTAGTTAAAAATAGGCAAAAAATATGAAGAGTAATTCTCCAAAGAAGGTATACAAATAGCCAAGCAGCACATGAAAAGATGCTGAAGATCATGGTTCACTAGAAAAATGCAAACCAAAGCCACAATGAGATGGCATTTCATACGCATTAGAATGGTTATAAGAAGAAAAAAATTTTTTTTCAGAATAACAACTGTTGTTGAGGATGTAGAGAAATTACAAGTCTTATATATAACCTTCTGGCAGAATGTAGAATGTTATAGCCACTTCGGAAAACAGTCCCACAGTTACTCAAATAATAAACCCAGTTACCATGTGATTCACCTATTCTACTCCTAGCTTTATACCCAAGAAAATTAAAAACATGTGTCTGTATACAAATGCTCATAACAGCATTATTCATAAGAGCAAAAAAGTAGAAACAATCCAAAGGTCTATTAACTGATGAATGGGTAAATAAAATATGGTTTGTCCAGACAGTATATTAGACAATGCAAAGGAATAAAGCATGTGATATTGTGATGCATAATGATAAAATATATATTCTGTCTTCATCCTGTTTCTGGCATGGTGCTCCTCAAACCCTTGGAATATCCTAAATGATGAGAGTGATAAAGTTCTTTTATCATGTTAATGAGGTGACTGTTGGAAAGTACCTAAGGATGGGGTCATTATGCCAGGAGAGCCAGCCAAGTTATTAGAGCACTGGAACTTCAGCCCCATCCTCCTGACCCCCAGGGAGGGAGAGGGGGTGGAGGTCAAATTAGTCGCCAATGGCCAATGATTTAATCAGTCACATCTATGTAATGAAGCCTCCATAAAAGTCCAAAAGGATGGAATTCAGCAAGTTTCTGGAGTGGTGAACATACTGAGGGACGGAAGAGTGGTGTGTCTGGAGAGGGCATGGAAGCTCCACACTGCTTACACCTATCCTGCCCCATGAATCTCTTCCATCTGTCTGTTCCTGAGTCACATACTTTTATAATAAACCAGTGATCTAGTAAGCAAAATGTTTCTCTGAGATCTGTTAGCCACTCTAGCAAATTAATCAAACCCCAGTTGGTGAGAACCTCTGACTGGCAGTCAGTTGGTCAGAAGCACAGGTACAGCCCTGGTTTGCGACTGCATCTGAAGAAGAGGGGTAGGCTAGCAGACCGAACCCTTAACCTATGGAACCTGATACTATCTCCAAGCAGATACTATTAGAATTGTGCTGAATTGTAAGACACTCTACTGGTATCTGAGAATTGCTTGTATGTGTGGGGAACACCCTTTCCACCCTGGAACTGGGTCCAGGAATGCATTTAAGTAGATACATGCTCTAACATGGACAAACCTTAAAAACATGGTAAGTGGAAAAAGCCATTAACAAAAGGCCACATATTGTATGATTCTATTTATATGAAATGTCCAGAAAAGGCAAATCTATAGAGAAATAAAGTAGGTTAGTGGTTGCTTAGGGCTAGAGTATCAGGAGTTGGGGGAAAATGGGAAATGACTACAAATGTGAACAGATTTCATTTTGGGGTGATGAAAATATTCTAAAAATGACTGTGCTGATAGCTGCATAACTGTGAATATACTAAAAACCACTTACTTGTACGTTTTAAGTGAATTACATGGTATCTGAATTTATTTGATTTCACAAATTTAGATATATGAATATACATATATATTCATTCATATATGTATATATACATATACTTATGTCCATATATATGTATATATACATATGAAGTCCTTTAAAAGACAACAGATTTATTCCTTTGCCTTTTTTGAAAAAAACAGGCTTTTTTTAAACTGAGTTATAATTTATACATCAAGAAATAAACAGATCTTAAGTGAACAATGTAAAGACCTTTGGTAAATGTATGCACTTGTGTGTCATCCCAATCAAGGTGTAGAATGTTTCCATCTTCCCATGTGCCTTCCTGCCAATACCACCTCTCAGGCACTGTTGTGTTTTCTACCACCATAAATTAGTTTTGCCTTTTAACTTCACATAAACAGAATCACACTGTATGTGTGACTTTTCTCAACATTATGTTTTTGAGATTCACATATATATTGTGGCATTTACAGTAGTTCATTCTTGTTATTGCTAGTTAGACTTCCATTTTATCAATATCCCTTGTTTAGCCATTTTCTTGTTAATGAATATGTGGGTTATTCACAATTTTTGGCTGTTATGAATAAAGCTGCTCAAGATATTCATATACTAGTCTTTTTTGAATACATGTTCTAATCCCATATTTGGGTAAATATCTAAAAAGTTGACTTGCTAGATCATAGGTAGATGCTTCTTTAATTTCTGAAGAAAGAGCCAAAAAACATCCCAAGGTAGTTGTGTCTCACACTCCCAAACAAATTATGAGAATGTGCTGATCCACATTCTTGTCAACGATTGTTGTTGGTTTTTAAATTTTTAGCCACTTTCACGGGTGGGAAATGGATTTCCCTGTGGCTTTAATTTGCATTTCCTTACTGGCTAATGCTATTCAGCACCTTCAGACAAGCTTTACTGATTACCCATATATATCTTTTTTTGTGAGTTGATTGTTCAGATCTTGTATTTTAAAATTTTGTTATTTATCTTCTTCATATTGACTTGTAGTTCTTTAAATATTCTGGATACAAGTCCATTGACAGATTAAATCTATTATAAATATTTTTTCCCGGCCTGTGGCCTGTTTATTTTTTAAACTATTTCTTTTCATTAGCAGAAGTTTTAAATTTGGTAAAGCTCTACCTATTAACTACTTATATTATTAGCACTTTTTGCGATTTGTCTAAGAAATATTTGTCTACCATAAAGTTGTAAAAATATTCCCTTTATTTTCTTACAGAGCTTTATAATTTTAACTTTTAAATTTATAATGGATCTTGAAGTATTTTTTGTGTATGGTGTAAAGTGGGAACAGGGCTCATTTTTATGTGTATATCCTACTGTTCTAAAACTGTTTATTAAAAACATCTTACTTTGCATTTAATTGCATTGGCATGTTTGTTAAAATCAAACTGATTGGCTATATATCCAAAATTACATTGTTTTGATCTATTTTTCTGTCTTTATGCCAATACCACAGTCTCAATTACCGGACCTTTGTAATAAGTCTTGAAATCAAGAAGTGTGAATCCTCCAACTATGTTCTTCTACAAATCAAATTTGGGGAGAAACTGACATCCTAACAATGGTGTCTTACAATCCATGGATATGATATATTCCTCCATTATTTAGATCTTTAATTTCTCTCAGCAGTGTTTTGTAGTTTTCAGCATAAAGGTATTTTTTATATCTTTTGTTACATTTATTTCTAAGTATATTTTGCTTGATGTTATTACAAATAAAAGTGTTTTCTAAATTGTTCTTTTTGTTTGCTGCTAATGTATAGAAATATAATCAACTTGTTTCCTGTAACTTTGCTGAATTTATAGTTCTAGTAGCTGTTTTGAGATTTCTTAAGATTTTTCTATGTAAATCATTTCATCTGCAAATGAAGGCAGTTTTACCTGTTCCTTTCCAAATTCTATGCCTTTTGTTTCCTTTTCTTTTCTTACTGCTCTGACTAGGACCTCTATACTACAATACTGAAAAGAAACAATGAAAGTGGGCATCCTTGCCTTATTCCTGATCTTAGGGAGAAAATCATTTAATATTTCACTGCTGAGTTATGATGTTAGCTCTAGGGTTTTTGGTAGAAGTCCTTTACAAGACTGAAAATTACTCAAACATTTTATGGCCAAGCATATAGTTTATCTTGGAAAATGTTCTTTATGCTCCTGAAGAGAATGTATGTTTTGTAGTTAAGTATATTGTTCTCAGTTGCTCAGAGGAGGATTTTAAAATTCACAAATATAACGATAGATTTGTCTATTTCTATCTTTAGTTCTGCTGGTTTTGTTTCACCTATTTTGAAGTTTGGTTATTGGTTATTTATAATTATTCTATCTTTTAAGGAATTGATCCTTTTAGCATTAAATTGGTATCTTTATCTCTGCTAATACTCCTGGTTCCTGAAGTCTATATCCTGATTAAAATAAGCTCACTACCTTTATTATGTTTTGCACTTGCATAAGTTATCATTTTTCATCTTTTTACTTTCAACAGATCTGTGCCTGATATTTAAAATACATCTCTTGTAGATAGTATATAGTTGGGTTTTGCTTTTTTTATCCAGTTTGACAGTTTATGCCATTTAACTGGGGCACTTAATTATTTTATACTTAATGTTATTATGCATGTCCTTGGGATTGAGTTTACCATCTTGTTTATTTTTTCCATTTGCTTTTTGGTCTTCTCTTTCTCTTTCACAGCTTAATTTTCATTTATCCATTGGCTTTTTAGCTATACCTCTTTTTTTTTTCTTTTAGTGGTTGCTCTAGGAATTCAAAATATATCTTTATCACAGCCTACTTAGATTTAGTTTTGTGCTATAAATAAAATGCAAGAAGTTTGGCTATGTCCTCATCTTTTGGGCCACTGTGTTATATACTTCAATGTACACACATTATAAAATCCATAACATTACAACTTTTTCTTTAAACAGTTGTCTTTTAAAGAAATTCACAGAATAAAAAGATTTTTTTATACTTATCCTCACATTAACCATAACTTTATTATTTCTTGTAGTGTAGATATGCTGGCAATTGTGTCAATTTTCATTTATCTAAAAATATCTCTATTTCACCTTCACTTTAAAGACCATTTAAAGATATAGATTCCTAAGTTGACAGTTCTTTTTTCCCCCAGCACTTTTTAAAGATGCCTCTGGCCTCCACTTTTTCTAGTGAAAAGTTACCAGAAATTTACATTACTGTTCTCCTTCGTGTAATGTGTCATTTTTCTCTGGCTGTTTTTTGATATTTTTCTCTTTACTTTTGATTTTTATCAGTTAAGCTTTGATATGACTGGGTATTGTGTTTTTGGTTTTGACTTTGGTTTTTAATTTATCTGACTGTGGAGTTTGTTGAGTTTTTGGAGCTATAAGTAAATATTTTACACCAAAGTTGGGGAATTTTAAGTTATCATTTCTTCAATTTTTTTTTCTGTCCAACTTCTCTCGTTTCCTTCTGAAATGCCAACTACATGTATATTAGATTGATTGACACTGTCTCATACAATTCAGTGTTCAGCTTTTTTCAGACTTTTTAAAATACATTCTATTAATCTGTCTTTCACATATACTGATTCTTTCTTTCATCTTCCCCTATCTGTTGTTAAGCTCCATTGGGTAAACTTTACATTTCAGAGGCTGCAGTTTTGCAGATCTAGGATTTTTAGTTTCCATCTCCCTGCTGAATTTCCCATTCTGTTCCCTCCTTACAATCATGTTTTCCTTTAAGTTCTTGAACATGTTCACAAAAGCTTCTTTAGAGTCTTTGCTAATTACAACATCTGAGTCATCTCATGTTGCTACCACTGAAACATCTTCATGTTTCTCTACATGTCTAGTAATTTTTTATTGTACACTGGCCAATAATATAATGTAGTATAATAAAGTAAGGGTAAACAAACAAATACTATTTAAACACAAAATAAAGCCATTAAAAAGAATAAAGTATCTCTATATATGATCACATGGTGCCTCAATATACAAAATTGAGAACCCAAGTTGCAAGATAGTGTACATTGTGTGTGTGTGTGTGTGTATGGCTATGATAGCATGATCCAATTTTTTAACTTTCTATTTTGAGATAATTGTAGATTCACATGCAACTCTAAGAAACAGTACAGAGATATCCCATATACACTTTAGCAAGTTTACCCTAATGGTAACATCTTGCATTACTGTAGTACAATATCATAACCAGAAAATGGATGTTGATACAATCTGCAGACCTTATTCAGATTTCACCTGTTTTACATGCACTTGTGTGTGTGTTTAGTTCTACACAATTTTATCATATGTGTATTCAAGTGATGACTACCCAGCCAAGATACAGACTATTCCATCACAAATTTCCCTCATGTTACCCTTTTTGTATGATCTATTTTTTTTAGGAGAAAAGTATTGGTATACATATATATATATTTTTTGAGAATTAACATGTTTTATTCCATTGTAGGAAACATACAAGACTTCTAGTTTCTAGTCCAGCAACAGATGAAAACTGGACCAAACTGAAAAATCAATGACACTTCTCTCAGGTCCATCACAGAAGCAAGGATACAAGGCAGATCACAGGCAGATACGGAGAACAATAATTTACCATAACAGAAACCACAGCTTCTGAAATTCTTTTGAGATTCACAGGAGTAGAAATCTCTGTGGAAGCAAGTGCAGAGGTTAGAAAAACCTGAACTGTAATTGCTGAATACCTGGAGGCTCACTGTGGACAAGTCTGTGAGTCAGAGACTCTAGGGAAGCCCGCATACTTTTGTGAGTTTTACCGCTTGGAGCTCTACCAGGTTGTTCTATATAAGCAGAGAAAAAAATCCTTTTGGGGTTCTGGCAGTATAGAGAGGGAAGGAACAATTTTGAAACATACCAGAGAATTCTGTTATGATTTTTTTTAATTTTGTTATCATTAATGTACAATTACATAAACAACATTATGGTTACTACACTCCCCCCATTATCAAGTCACCACCACATACTCCATTACAGTCACCAGCCATCAGCGTAGTAAGATGCTACAGAATCACTACTTGTCTTCTCTGGGTTACACGGCCTTCCCAGTGTCCCCATCTCCCACATTATACATGCTACTCATAATGACCCTTTTATCCCTTAACCCTACCCTCCCATGCATGCTCCCCAATCCCTATCCCTTTGGTTAACTGTTAGTCCCTTCTTGGGTTCTGTGAGTCTGCTGCTGTTTTGTTCTTTCAGTTTTTTCTTTGTTCTTATACTCCACAGATGAGTGAAATCATTTGGTACTTGTCTTTCTCTGCCTGGCTTATTTCACTGAGCATAATACCCTCTAGCTCCATCTATGTTGTTGCAAATGGGAGGATTTGTTTTCTTCTTATGGCTGAATAATATTCCATTGTGTATATGTACCACATCTTCTTTATACATTCATCTAATGATGGACACTTAGGCTGCTTCCATTTCTTGGCTACTGTAAATAGTACTGCAATAAACATAGGGGTGCATATGTCTTTTTCAAACTGGGCTCCTGCAGTCTTATGGTAAATTCCTAGTGGAATTCCTGGGTCAAATGGTATTTCTATTTTGAGTTTTTTGAGGGACCTCCATACTGCTTTCCACAATGGTTGAACTAGTTTACATTCCCACCAGCAGTATAGGAGGGTTCCCATTTCTACACATCCTCGCCAACATTTGCTGTAGTCTTTTGCATATTGGTCATTCTAACTAGTGAGAGGTGATATCTCATTGTGGTTTTAATTTGCATTTCTCTGATGATTAGGACCATCTTTTCATGTGCCTGTTGGTCATCTTAATTTCTTCTTTGGAGAAGTGTCTGTTCAGCTCCTCTGCCCATTTTTTAATTGGCTTACTTGCTTTTTGTTTGTGAGGTGCGTGAGCTCTTTATATAATATGGATGTCAACCCCTTGTCAGATATGTCATTTATGAATATATTCTCCCACACTGTAGGATGTCTTTTTGTTCTACTGATGGTATCCTTTGCTGTATACAGAAGCTTTTTAGCTTGATACAGTCCCACTTGTTCATTTTTGCTATTGTGTCCCTTGACTGGGGAGATATGTTCATGAAGAAGTTCTCATGTTTATGTCCAAGAGATTTTGCCTATTTTTTTTCTAAGAGTTTTATGGTTTCATGACTTACATTCAGGTCTTTGATCCATTTTGAGTTGACTTTTGTGTATGGGGTTAGACAATAATCCAGTTTCATTCTCTTACATGTAGCTGTCCAGTTTTGCCAACACCAGCTATGAAGAGGCTGTCATTTCCCCACTGTATATCCATGACTCCTTTATCATATATTAATTGACCATATATGCTTGGGTTTATATCTGGGCTCTCTCTAGTCTGTTCCATTGGTCTATGGGTATGTTATTGTGCCAGTACCAAATTGTCTTGATTACTGTGGTTTTGTAGTAGAGATTGAAGTCAGGGAGCATAATTCCCACCACTTTATTCTTCCTTCTCAGGATTGCTTTGGCTATTCAGGGTCTTTTGTGGTCCCACATGAATTTTATAACTATTTTCTCTAGTTCATTGAAGAATGTTGTTGGTACATTGGTAGGGATTGCACTGAATCTGTTGATTGCTTTAGGCAGGATGGCCATTTTGACAATATTAATTCTTCCTATCCATGAGCACGGGATGTGTTTCCATTTATTGCTATCTTCTTTATTTTCTCATCAAAATATCTTGTAGTTTTCCAAGTATAGGTCTTTCACTTCCTTGGTCAGATTTATTCCTAGGTATTTTATTCTTTTGGATGCAATTGTGAATGGAATTGTTTTCCTGATTTCTCTTTCTGCTACTTCATCGTTAGTGTATAGGAATGCCACACGTTTCTGTGTATTAATTTTTTATCATGCAACTTTGCTGAATTTGGATATTAGACATACTAGTTTTAGAGTGGATTCCTTAGGGTTTTTTATGTACAATATTATGTCATCTACAAACAGGGACAGTTTGATTCTTCCTTGCCAATCTGGATGCCTTTATTTTTTTGTGTTGTCTGATTGACGTGGCTAGGACCTCCAGACATATGTTTAATAAAAGTGGAGAGAGTGGGCATCCTTGTCTTGTTCCTGATCTTAAAGGAAAAGCTTTCAGCTTCTCTCTGTTAAGTATAATGTTGGTTGTGGGTCTGTCATGTGTGGCTTTTATTATGTTGAGGTAGTTGCCCTCTATACCCATTTTGTTGAGAGATTTTATTGTGAATGGATGTTGAATTTTGTCAAATGCTTTTTCAGCAGCTATGGAGATGATTATGTGATTTTTGTCCTTTTTGTTGATGCAGTGGATGATGCTGATGGATTTTTAATGTTGTACCATCCTTGCATCCCTGGGATGAATCTCACTTGATCATGATGGATGATCTTTTTGATGTATTTTTTAATTTGGTTTGCTAATATTTTGTTGAGTATTTTTGCATCTATGTTCAACAGGGATATTGGTGTGTAATTTTTGTGTGTGTGTGGTGTCTTTGCCTGGTTTAGTGTTAGAGTGATATTGGCCTTATAGAATGAGTTTGGGAATATTCCTTCCTCTTCTACTTTTTGGAAAACCTTAGGGAGATTGCATATTAGGTCTTCACTAAATGTTTGATAAAATTCAGCAGTGAAACCATCTGGTCCAGGAGTTTGGTTCTTAGGTAGTTTTTGATTACCAATTCTATTTCTTTGCTGGTAATTGGTCTGTTCAGATTTTCTCTTTCTTCCTGGGTCAGCCTTGGAAGGTTGTATTTTTCTAGAACATTGTCCATTTCTTCTAGGTTATCCAGATTGTTACCATATTATTTTTCACAGTATTCTCTCATAATTCTTTATATTTCTGTGGTGTCCGTAGTGATTTTTCCTTTCTCATTTCTGATTCTGTTTATGTGTGTAGAGTCTCTTTTTTTCTTGATAAGTCTGGCTGGGGTTTATCCATTTTGTTTATTTTCTCGAACAACCAGCTCCTGCTTTCATTGATTCTTTCTATTGTTTTATTCTTCTCAATTTTATTTATTTCTGCTTTCATCTTTATTATGTCCCTCCTTCTACTGATTTTGGGCCTCATTTGTTCTTCCTATTCTAGTTTCATTAATTATGAGTTCAGACTGTTCATTTGGGATTGTTCTTCTTTTCTAAAGTAGGCCTGTGTTTCAATATATTCCCTCTTAGCACGGCCTTCGCTGTGTCCCACATATTTTGTGGTGTTGAATTAATGTTGTTGTTTGTCTCCTTATATTGCTTGCTTTCTGTTTTTATTTGGTCATTGATCCATTGATTATTTAGGAGCATGTTATTAGGCCTCCATGTGTTAGTGGGCTTTTTCATTTTCTTTGTGTAATTTATTTCTAGTTTCATACCTTTGTGATCTGAGAAGCTGGTTGGTACAATTTCAATCTTTTTTAATTTGCAGAGGTTCTTTTTTTGGCCTAGTATATATGATCTATTCTTGAAAATGTTCCATGTGCACTTGAGAAGAACATGAATCCTATTGCTTTTGGATGGAGTGTTCTGTAGATGTTCATTAGGTCCATCTGTTCTAATACATTGTTGAGTGCCTCTGTCTCTTTACTTATTTTCTGTCTGCTTGACCTGTCCTTTGGAGTTAGTGGTGTGTTGAAGTCTCCTAAAATGAATGCATTGCATTCTATTTCCCCCTTTAATTCTGTTAGCATTTGTTTCACATATGTAGGTGATCCTGTATGGGGTGCATAGATATTTATAATTGTTATATCCTCTTGTTGGACTGACCCTGGTATCATTATGTAATGTCCTTCTTTGTGTCTTGTTACTTTGTTTTGAAGTGTATTTTGTCTGATACAAGTACTGCAACTCCTGCTTTTTTCTCACTATTAGTTGCATGAAATATCTTTTTCCATCCCTTTACTTTCAGTCTGTTTATGTCTTTGGGTTTGAAATGAGTTTCTTGTTGGCAGCATATAGATGGACCTTGTTTTTTTATCCGTTCAGTAGCTCTACGTCTTCTGATTGGTACATTGAGGCCATTTACATTTAGGGTGATTATCGACAGGTATGTATTTATTAGCCTTGCAGGCTTTAGGTTGCTGGTTACCAAAGGTTCACGGGTAATTCACTTACTATCTAACAGTCAAATTTAACTCAATTCCTATGCTATTACAAACACAACCTAAAGGTTGTTTTTTTTTCTCCTTTTTCTTTTTCTTCCTCCTCCATTCTTTGTATGTTATGAATCACAATCTGTGCGCTTTGTCTATCCCTTGGGTGACATCTATTTAGCCTTAGGAATACTTCCATCTGTAGGAGTCCCTCCAAAATACACTGTAGAGGTGGTTTGTGGAGGGAAATTCTCTCAGCTTTTGCTCATCTGAAAATTATTTAATCCCTCCTTCAAATTTAAATGATAACCTTGCCAGGTAGAGTATTCTTGGTTCAAGTCCCTTCTGCTTCATTGCATTAAATATAGCATGCCACTCCCTTCTGGCCTGTAAGGTTTCTGTTGAGAAATCTGATGATAGCCTGATGGGTGATCCTTTGTATGTCATCTTTTTACTCTCTCTAGCTGCTTTTAAAAGTCTATCTGTATTCTTGATCTTTACCATTTTAATTATTACATATCTTGATGTTGTTTTCCTTGGGTCCCTTGTGTTGGGAGATCTGTGCACCTCCATGGCTTGGGAGACTATCTCCTTCCCCAGATTGGGGAAGTTTTCAGCAATTACCTCCTCAGTGACACTTTCTAACCCTTTTTCTCTCTCTTCTTCTTCTGGTACCCCCACAATTTCTCTCTGTGCCTCAGCTTCTTTGTATTCCACTTCTCTAATTTCTATTCCATTTACCATCTCTTCTACTACATTGAATCTGCTTTTAAATCCTTCCATTATATGTTTCATTTCAGATATGGAATTTCTTAATAATTGAATCTCCATCTTAAATTTGTTCCTGAGTTCTTGAATATTTTTCTGTACCTCCATAACCATGTTTATGATTTTTATTTTGAACTCTCTTTCAGGAAGATTGGTGCGTTCAGTTTCATTTGGCCCTTTTTCTGGGGTTCATGAGATTTTGGTCTGAATCATGTTCTTTTGACATTTCATATATCTATGTGGTGCCCTCTAATGCCCAGAAGCTCCAGTCTCTGGAGTTGCTCAGCCCCTAGAGTGAGGTTGGGGGTAGTAGGGGAACAGATATGGTGCCTGGGAGCAGAAAGATCTGTTTCCTGATTCCTGTCTGCCGTGCCTGTCTCCAGTATCACAGCCAGTGGGCCAAGCACACAGGTGTAAGCCTCTGTGCTTGGCGTCTCTAGCTGTTGTAGCCGGGGCCTCCGTCTGGCTAGCCTGATGTCAGCACAGTGACTGCTGGTTTGCAAGCCAGTGCCATCAGGCCAGGAGGAAGGCTCGGCATGCTGTGTATCACAGTGGGGGCCTCGGAACTGAGCAGCCAGCCAGGGGGATGGAGCGCCTGAAGCTCCTCAAAGTTCTCAACCTTCTGGTTAGAGCATGCTCAACCTTGTCCAGCTCTCCTCTCTCCTGTGCAGCAAACTCTCTGCCAAGCCCACCCCTTCAGCAGCCCTCTCGCTGCTAGGAAGCCTCTCAGACCACCTGCCTTTCCTTTGTCCCAGAGTGGCCGCATGTGGATCCTGTCCTCCACAAACAGTCAGAATCTCAGTCTCTCAAGCACTCCACCTGTCCCAGCTCCCCAACCTCCAAAGTACCACAAAATGTAGGTTTCTGCTCTCAAAGCAGATGTCCTGGGCTAGGTGTTCAGCAGTCCCAGGCTTCCACCCCCTCCTGGCTCTGTTTCTCTTCCTACCACCAGTGAGTTTGGGTGGAAGAAGGGCTTGGGTCCCGCCAGATTAAGGCTTTCATAAGTTACCCTGTTTCGTGAGGTCTGCTCTGTTCATGAGGTCTGTATGCAGTCTGGTTCAGCCTTCTTTCCTGTTGCTGTTTTAGGGTTAGTTGTATTAATTAACTATATTTTCGTACTATTTGTGGTTTTGGGAGTTCTCTGTCTCACGTCTCATGTCGCCATCTTGAATCACCACCCAGGATTAGTATATTTTTAAGTGCAGAGAAAAATATCAATCTGTAGAACTATTTAGGAATGGGTAAGTTTAAGAGTATAGGATTTCAGGGAGAAAATTTTTGCATTTTTTTACCTTAATAAACTGCTAAAATGCTTACTTTTTTTTTTCAATAAACATGCATCATTTTTAAACAGAAAAAAAATCTGGAAAATAAACATAACATGTAAAATACCTGGTTGTAAGTAGAGCAGGGTCCCAGTGAACGAGTGAGTTAAGGCAGAAACTTATGAAAGAGGCAAGATACTAAAGTTTATAAAATGAAATATATTTATGAACCTACTTGTCTATTATTAATATCCTATGTCTAAATTGGGTTCCTTTACTTATGTAAGAACTGGTCACTTTTAAAACTAAAGAAGAGATTCCAAAAACCAAGAAAAAAATTTAAAATTTCACAGAAAACCAAAAAGCTATAGTAAATGAAGCTTATATTTTGTTCAGAATCTTGTGAGGAATATAATTTTAATGTTTTTTAGAATCACATTGTAGTATTACATCATTCCTTTTATGCTTGGCCCAAGATGCATGTGCTATACACTCAGAATAATTCTGAAAAGAACTTCCTAACGGTTAGAGTTTTCCAAAGGTGAAATGGATTATCCCAGGAGGCTAGTGAGTTCTCCATCTAAGTAATCGGTCCATCATAAGTAATCAGAATTGAAGCAGAAACAAAATACCCATCTGTGGCAGGAATATGGCAGAGGAAATTCTGGCATCAGAGATATGGTCAATTGGTCTTTTCCAAAGCTGAAACTCTAAAAAGGGTAACATTTACTGGATCCGCAGACAGAAAACCTAAGATTAAGCTTTGGTTTCTTCAGTATAATTTTGGGAATCATAACTGAACTTGTCTCATCATTTGTAAAGAAAATAATACAAGTAACAGTGCTTTGTAAATGTGAAAAGCACTATATAAATATTAGTTATTATCACTTGAGGATAATGCAAAATATACTGGGTTAAAACCCTAACAATGATTTAAGCCAGCCATTAAGCAGACTTCTGAATGGCAAGGATTATAGAATCCATCTTTCCAGAGAGGCTGTGGAATTTTAACAAAAGATATGTAGTTCTGAGTATCTGGGATGATTTAGATATAATCTTGATCTACGACAAGAAGCTGAACTGTGATGTATCCGCAGCACTATTTCCCTAGGTGCTAGAAATACTATAAAGAATAAAAGCAAAATGACCTTTTACTGCTAATGTTAAAGTGTTATCGAATGCCTAGCACTCAAGCATATTTAACTTTCTCTCTTACAAAAAGCACAGGATAGGCAGATGAATGTCATTTTAAAAATAATAGACACAGTAGGACCTTGACAGTGTGCTCCTAACAAGAAGCTCCAAACTGGCAAACCACAGACCTGGGCCCTACAACTGAATTTACTGCTGCCCAACATAACTTCAGAACTTCAAATTACTGATTTTTTAAGTAGGGGTTTTGGATTCTTGGACTAAAATAGTTATTAAAATTTCAGTTTGAGTATTACATTAGATTTCTAAGATAACAGACATTCCCATAATTATGTACAAACCTTCTCATTAAGCAAAAAAGCCACCACAGTATCAATCCTCCATCACCTTTCAAATCTCTCTTATTATATTGATGTCACTATTTACAAAATAGCCAAACCTTGACCCATCTGTAATTAGAGGAGTTTGCAACACACAAAAAGGAAAAGATCCCATAGGACATAATCATGAACATTTTCAGGTTTTAAATATTTTCCCTAAAATTACAAATATTTATTAATCTATGTATCTTTTCAAATAAGCTATTTATCTGGAATAAATGAAGATTGTTAAAGTAGAAAGAAATTGCTAGGTAATTTCCTTAAATAGGTTTTTGTAGGTTGGTAGGCTGAAGGGCACTTTTATTCAAATCTTGCTGTCCAAGTCCTAATATGAGGAAGTTTTATTTGGGTTACAATTTAAGTTTGTACTTTAAACATTTGACAAAATAAATTTCCCTTGTATTTCCGCTCAGGGACTCTCATTTCTATCTTAGGACCCACAAATTTTCAAAAGAATATGAAATACAACTAATAGCAACGTACTTATTCACTGAAAGAAAGAGACAAAAGAAAACACACACACTTCTTTTTTACTGTTACGTATGATTACTAGACAATCTCCCTTACATATACAATTGCTCATTCAGAAAACATCTTCTTCTCAAGCTGATGTTTTAATTAAAATGGATGCTTCTGACTTCTTGTGCCTTCATACTGACGCCTGCCTCACCAAACAGGAAATTTAGGATATTTATAATTCTCTTCCTTAAACACCTGTACCACACTGTATGCCTCAATAAAAAAGTAACTATCAAAATACAAAAGATTTAATACAGCCATAATCACTATTATTCCTTAGGCCAGGTGGTTTGGCAGATTCCTAGTCTAGATCGTGATGGTAAAATGGGGAATTTTGCATATAAACTTTATGGCAAATCATTATAATATTTAAAATATGAAAAATATAATGAAGAGCTTAATAAAATCTAACACTAACACTCTTCAACAACAAACACAGGAAATCATGTTTTCCCATGCAAAATTCACAAACATAGCCAGAGATCCTTTTTTGGGTTGAGAGAGAAATTAGGAAGACCAATCTTCTGAATATTTTCACAGCTACTGCCCCGGAAAAGTGGTGCCTCTTACAAGAAAAAGGTAGAACAAAGGTCTTGATGTTGCAGCTCTGAAAGATATCCACATCAAAACCAGGTAGAGTGGTCCTAACCTGAGCAGCTGGCAAACTGCAGGATGGATGTGGGCACTCTTCTGCCTAATAAAATCTGAATCAAACACTTTGCATCTGATTCTCCATGTGAGCTTTTATGCAAACTTCTAAAGTGCAAGGTATCCTGGGGTGGAAGAGCTATTCTGAGAGATTTCACATAGTTCATGTAATTAGGGAAACCACTTCCTTTGATTGTAAGTGTTCAAAACAGCTGAATTTCTCCTATCAAAGGCACTCTGTGATTTGGGTCACCTCTTTTACTTTCTCTTTCATGTTTCTCAGGATGAAAGGTGAAGCTGGAGAGCACATTATTTAGGGGAAAAAAGATCTTGCTTTTTGTTTTAGGGATTGAACTTACACTATTCAAAAGACTGTCATTTAGAATCTTCCTTTCTCAACCTCTGTCTCTTTCCTTCTCTGTTGAAGCTCTTTAGCAGCTACAGAGAACACAATCCAAAATGCCAATTTAAGGCTGATGGAAAACTGTCATTCTGTGTAAAAGGATTCTAATTTTCATGTTTTGGTTTAAAACATAATTAAAAAGAACTGTAATCTGCAGGGTCTTGATTTCCATATTATGCACTTTTGTTGTGTAACAGTTGAATAAGAAAGGGACAGAGACAGAGAAAGAACTGGAAAAAGGAGCTTTCTTTCCCCCTCTCAAGAAAGCACAGGCCACCAGCAGCAATACTGTTAAAGAAATTACCGCTCTGTTCTTTTCCTGTATTCCTGGAGCATCCTTTTTCCCCTAAAAGTGGAACACAGGCTTATTCAATGAGGTGGTTCATGCTGTTATTGCTATAGTCAATCTTAGCACTGATGTTGTTATGGTATTCAGTATAGCTTATTCTAAAATATCTCGGTCAGTTTAGCCCACAGTTAAGTTTGTCAGTTTGAATACACAAACTAAAAGAGGTAAAAAATAATTCACCATTAACCAACCACTTTGATGCTTATATTGCTACTGAATGTAAAGCAAGATGAACAATAATGTATATGCTAAAATCTCTTTGATTTTAGTTAAATTTCAGTTAGTCAAAATTCTGGATGGTTAATAAGATCTAGTGATGTTGTCAGTCTTTCCAAGGCAAAAAAGATTTTGAATCATGGAAGAAAATGTGACAAAATTCTCTAAGGTGACAATGCCACTTGCATTTATTGGATCTTTACAATTAGAGGGAAATATAACCAGGCAGGAGTTACCCCCATTTCATAAGAGAAAAAACTAAGTTCCAGAGAGGTCAGTTGACTTGTCCTACATCCAGGTGCTGATCTACAGCTTTAAACAAAAGAACAGGGCATGATCGCCATCATGCAGGACCCCAAATTTCTCTTATCAGAGTTTGAAAATCATATTAGCTTTTCTGGCAAATATATCATGTCACATTTTAATTCATAATAAGTCAAAAATAAAATATCCTTCTGTTAAGCCATATCTTTCTCATCTTTAAATACACATGTGCACACACACACACATACACTCTCTCTCTCTCTCTCTCTCTCTCTCTCTCTCTCTCTCTTAGTTTTCCACAGTCTATGTGTAAGATTTTTCATTTCCATCTATTAGCTCATTGCTCTAATCTGTTGAAATCATTTCAGGTTCTTGTTCTCATTGTGCCTTTTAAAATGTCAACTATTTTCCCCATGATTATATTAACTGAATCAAATGTTACCTGAATTATTAAAGTGTTGAATAGGACATGAGTGAAATTGTTTAATTTAATTCCACAAGGATTACTATTCTTTATATACTTTAAAGTGTATACAGATTCACCTAATCTCTACATGGGTATGTTATTTCAGTATTTTTATTTCAGTACCAGATAAACATTAACTTCCAAATAGTAATTCATCCTCTTTGTTTTTAGCATATTTTTTAGCCGAAATATATTGAACACTTACTACATACCAAGCATCATGCTGAAAACCTTTAATTCCCCAAAGGCACTCTGAAGTGGATCCTATTAGTATCCTCATTTTAGAAATGAGAAAAGCAGAGCACAAATAACTTGCCTTAACACTAAGCTGGTCAACTGACTGAGCTAGTGATCCCAACACAGGTCTGACTCCAGGACACACATACCTCTGCAGGCAAGGTCACCTCCCCCAGTTCCACTAACAGACACCATGGCTCCTCCAACTTCAGCAGAACTCTGGCATACAGCAGTACTTAATAAATGGATTCTGAATTAGGTAGGAACCACAGCACAGAAAGGGTGGAGGCTGCCAGATGGAGGAGGGGTCAGAACCAAATTTATATGACACACGCAGATGGTAGTAGAACCAAAGGGCAGAGTTAAGGAAAGCAAATTTTAACTAAAGCCAACTAAGGCCTTTAAAAGACAGGAGAACAAGGGGATTCAAGAGGGCGGCGTGAGAGGTGAGACAGAGAACTCCTCCCAAAACCACAAATAGTATGAAAATATAGTTAATTAATACAACTAACACTAAAACAGTAATAGGAAAGAAGGCTGAACTAGACTGTATACGGACCACACGAACAGAGCAGACCTGACAAATCAGGGCACCAGCTCTGCTCCCCTACGACCCACAACCTCACTCTAGGGGCTGAGCAGCTCCAGAGACTGGAGCTTCTGGGCATTAGAGGGCACCATATAGAAATATGAAACGTCAAAAGAACCTGGTACAGACCAAAATCTCACAAACCCCAGTAAAGGGGCCAAATGAAACTGAACTCACCAATCTTCCTGAAAGAGAGTTCAAAATAAACATCATAAACATGCTTATGGAGGTATAGAAAAATATTCAAGAACGAATTTAAGACGGAGATTCAATCATTAAGAAATTCCATATCTGAAATGGAACATACAATGGAGGGATTTAAAAGAAGATTAGATGAAGTGGAAGAGACGGTAAATGGAACAGAAATTGGAGAACAGGAAATACAAAGTAGCAGAGGCACAGAGAGAAAAAAGAATATCTAAGAATGAAAGAATATTGAGAGAACTGAGCAACCAATCCAAACGGAACAATATTCACATTATAAGGGTACCAGAAGAAGAAGAGAGAGAAAAAGGGATAGAAAGTGTCATTGAGGAGGTAACTGCTGAAAACTTCCTCAATCTGGGGAAGGAGATAGTCTCTCAAACCATGGAGGTGAACACACCCAACACAAGGGACCCAAGGAACACAAGATCAAGACATATAATAATTAAAATGGCAAAGATTAAGGATAAGGACAGACTTTTAAAAGCAGCTAGAGAGAGTAAAAAGATCACATACAAAGGAAAACCCATCAGGCTATCATCAGACTTCTCAACCTTGCAGGCCAGAAGTGAGGGGCATGATATATTTAATGTAATAAAGCAGAAGGGCTTTGAACCAAGAATACTCTATCCGGTAATGTTATCATTTAAATTTGAAGGAGGGATTAAACAATTTTCAGATAAGCAAAAGCTGAGAGAATTTATCTCCCACAAACCACCTCTACACTGCATTTTGGAGGGACTCCAATAGATGGAAGTATTCCTAAGGCTAAATAGATGTCACCCAAGGGATAGACAAAGAGTACAAAATATGATTCATAACATACAAAGAAGGAAGGAGGAAGAAAAAGAAAAAGGAGAAAAAAAAACAACCTTTAGGTTGTGTTTGTAATAGCATAGGAATTGAGTTACATTTGACTGTTAGATAAGGGAATTACTCGTGAACCTTTGGTAACCACCAACCTAAAGCCTGCAAGGGTAATAAGTACATACCTATCGATAATCACCTTAAATGTAAATGTTCTCAATGCACCAATCAGAAGATGTAGAGTCACTGAACGGATTAAAAAAACAAGACCATCTATATGCTGCCTACAAGAGCCTCACTTCAAATCCAAAGACATACAGACTGAAAGTAAAGGGATGGAAAAAGATATTTCATGCAACTAATAGTGAGAAAAAAGAACGAGTTGCAGTACTTGCATCAGACAAAATAGACTTCAAAACAAAGAAAGTAACAAGACATAAAGAACGACATTACGTAATGACACAAGAGTCAGTCCAACAAGAGGACATAACTATTATAAATATGTATGCACCCCATACAGGATCACCTACATATGTGAAACAAATACTAACAGAATTAAAGGGGGAAATAGAATGCAATGCATTCATTTTAGGAGACTTCAACACACCACTCACTCCAAAGGACATACCAACCAGACAGAAAATAAGTAAAGAGACAGAGGCACTCAACAACGTATTAGAACAGATGGACCTAATGAACATCTACAGAACACTCCACCCAGAAGCAACAGGATACACATTCGTTTCAAGTGCACATGGAACATTTTCAAGAACAGATCATATACTAGGCCACAAAAAGAACCTCAGTAAATTCAAAAAGACTGAAATTGTACCAACCAGTTTCTCAGATCACAAAGGTATGAAACTAGAAATAAATTACACAAAGAAAATGAAAAAGCCCACTAACACATGGAGGCCTAATAACATGCTCCTAAATAATCAATGGATCAATGACCAAATAAAAACAGAAAGCAAGCAATATAAGGAGACAAACAACAACATTAATTCAACACCACAAAATATGTGGGACACAGCGAAGGCCGTGCTAAGAGGGAATATATTGAAACACAGGCCTACTTTAGAAAAGAAGAACAATCCCAAATGAACAGTCTGAACTCACAATTAATGAAACTAGAATAGGAAGAACAAATGAGGCCCAAAATCAGTAGAAGGAGGGACATAATAAAGATGAAAGCAGAAATAAATAAAATTGAGAAGAATAAAACAATAGAAAGAATCAATGAAAGCAGGAGCTGGCTCTTCAAGAAAATAAGCAAAATAGATAAACCCCTAGGCAGACTTATTAAGAATAAAAGACAGTCTACACACATAATCAGAAATCAGAAAAGAGAAAGGAAAAATCACTACAGACACCACAGAAATACAAAGAATTATGACAGAATACTATGAAAAATTATATGGTAACAATCTGGATAACCTAGAAGAAATGGACAACTTTCTAGAAAAATACAACCTTCCAAGGCTGACCCAGGAAGAAACAGAAAATCTGAACAGACCAATTACCAGCAAAGAAATAGAATTGGTAATCAAAAACTACCTAAGAACCAAACTCCTGGACCAGATGGTTTCACTGCTGAATTTTATCAAACATTTAGTGAAGACCTAATACCCATTCTCCTTAAAGTTTTCCAAAAAGTAGAAGAGGAGGGAATACTCCCAAACTCATTCTACGAGGCCAACATCACTCTAATACCAAAACCAGGCAAAGACACCACAAAAAAAGAAAATTACAGACCATTATCCCTGATTAACACAGATGCAAAAATACTCAAGAAAATATTAGCAAACCGAATTAAAAAATACATCAAAAAGATCATCCATCATCATCAAGTGGGATTCATCCCAGGGATGCAAGGATGGTACAACATTTGAAAATCCATCAACATCATCCACCATATCAACAAAAAGAAGGACAAAATCCACATAATCATCTCCATACATGCTGAAAAAGCATTCAACAAAATTCAACATCCATTCATGATAAAAACTCTCAACAAAATGAGTATAGAGAGCAAGTACCTCAACATAATAAAGGCCATATATGACAAACCCATAGCCAACATTATACTTAACAGCGAGAAGCTGAAAGCTTTTCCTTTAAGATCAGGAACAGACAAGGATGCCCACTTTCCCCACTTTTATTCAACATAATTCTGGAGGGCCTAGCCACGGCAATTAGACAACACAAAGAAACAAATGGCATCCAGATTAGCAAGGAAGAAGTCAAACTGTCCCTGTTGGCAGATGACATGATACTGTACATTAAAAACACTAAAGAATCTACTCCAAAACTACTAGATCTAATATCTGAATACAGTAAAGTTGCAGGATACAAAATTAATACACAGAAACCTGCGGCATTCCTATATACTAACGATGAAGTAGCAGAAAGAGAAATCAGGAAAACAATTCCATTCACAATTGCATCCAAAAGAATAAAATACCTAGGAATAAACCTAATCAAGGAAGTGAAAGACTTGTACTCTGAACTCTACACTCATGAGAGAAACTAAAGAAGAAACCAATAAATGGAAACACATGAAAAGATGCTCCACATCCCTAATCATCAGAGAAATGCAAATTAAAACCACAATGAGATATCACCTCACACCAGTTAAGATGGCCACCATCCAAAAGACAAACAACAACAAATGCTGGTGAGCATGTGGAGAAAGGGGAACCCTCCTACACTGCTGGTGGGAATAAACTAGTTCAACCATTGTGGAAAGCAGTATAGAGTTTTCTCAAAAAGCTAAAAATAGAAATAGCATTTGACCCAGGAATTCCACTCCTGGGAATTTACCCTAAGACTGCAGCAGCCCAGTTTGAAAAAGACATATGCACCCCTATGTTTATCGCAGCACTATTTATAATAGCCCAGAAATAGAAACAACCTAAGTGTCCATCAGTAGATGAATGTATAAAGAAGATGTGGTACATATACACAATGAAATATTATTCAGCCATAAGAAGAAAACAAATCCTACCATTTGCAACAACATGGATGGAGCTAGAGGGTATTATGCTCAGTGAAATAAGCCAGGCACAGAAAGACAAGTATCAAATGATTTCACTCATATGTGGAGTATAAGAACAAAGAAAAAAATGAAGGACAAAACAGCAGCAGACTCACAGAACCCAAGAAGTACTAACAGTTACCAAAGGGAAAGGGATTGGGGAGGATGGGTGAGAAGGGAGGGATAAGGGGGAAAAAGGGGCATTATGATTAGCACATATAATGTGGGGGGCAGGCACGGGGTATGCAGTGTAACACAGAGAAGACAAGTAGTGATTCTATAGAATCTTACTACGCTGATGGACAGTGAGTGTAATGGGGGGTATATGGTGGGGACTTGATAATGGGGGAGCCTAGTAACCATAATGTTGTTCATGTAATTGTACATTAATGATAGCCAAATAAAATAAAAAGAGGGCAGTGCAAAAGGAAAACGGTGTGTAAATATAAAACTGGTATTACCAGAGGTATTTAAAATGTCCAGGTAACCAGATAATGTAGAAAATAATCCCACACTGAGAATCCCTGGTTAGCATAGATAAGTGGTTCCCAAGTGTGAGTCCACTAATCTGCCATATCAGGATAAATGTTGAAAACACACACACTCAGATGTCTAGGTTCTTTCTATTCTGGAAGTACTAAAACAGAATTTCTGGAAGTAGGGCCAATCTATGTGTATTTTAACAAGCCCACTGGATCATTCTGATGTGTGGCCAAAATTACGAAAACTGGAGTTGTGAGGTCCTTTTAAACATTAAATTCCTGTAAAGTTATGAAGGCATGTTCTCAATTGTGTCTCATTTTATGACCAAATTTAAAATTCTAAAACTTAAAAATTGCTACAGTCCCTGAATGAACCTCATTCTGTACAGCATACTCTGGCCTTGTCTCCCCTTTCACAGCATTCTTCTGCTATGGTTATTGTGACAGCACTGCTTCCAGGAAGTTAGTGTTAATTTGGAGTTTCCACATTGTACGTCATCTCTCTGTATGTTACCCAATCTGTTTTCAGATCATATCCACTTTTATTACCATGGATAAAAACAATGACACAGCTCTATGGTAAAGGGCTTAAAAGATTACATTGCTTTGCTATTAAATCTGGCTGCTAAACTTTAGGAGTTACATATAAAATACATATTCTTCACACTTCTCCTCTTACAATACACAAATATTTAGGTAAAGCATTAAAAATTTTGCTCTCTAAATTTTATTTATCTCCATCACCTGCATAGTAGAGAAACACTTCCTGAGAACTCTGCAGAAATGAGCCAGTATTTAACCAATAAATATTTTTGAGTACCTGCTACATGTGGGCAGCTGGGAGGTAGGAGAGATAAAAAGATATGCACAGAATAGAAATTCCAAACATCGACCCAAACACATACAGTCAATTAATACTTGATAAGGGAGCCTTGGATATACATTGGGGAGATGACAGCCTCTTCATGACAGCCTCTTCAGCAGCTGGTGTTGGAAAAACTGGACAGCTACATGTAGGAGAATGAAACTGGACTACTGTCTAACCCCATACACAAAGGTAAACTCAAGGTGGATCAAAGACCTGAATGTAAGTCATGAAACCATAAAACTCTTAGAAAAAAATATAGGCAAAAATCTCTTGGACATAAACATGAGCGACTTCTTCATGAACATATCTCCCCGGGCAAGGGAAACAAAAGCAAAAATGAACAAGTGGGACTAAATCAAACTGAAAAGCTTCTGTACAGCAAAGGACACCATTAGTAGAACAAAAAGACTTCCTATAGTATGGGAGAATATATTCATAAATGACGTATCTGATAAGGGGTTGACATCCAAAATATATAAATAACTCATGCACCTCAACAAACAAAAAGCAAACAGTCCAATTAAGAAATGGGCAGAGGACATGAATAGACAGTTCTCCAAAGAAGAAATTCAGATGGCCAACAGGCACATGAAAAGATGCTCCACATTGCTAATCATCAGAGAAATGCAGATTAAAACCACAATGAGATACCACCTCATACCAGTGAGGATAGCCAACAACCAAAACACAAACAACAACAAATGTTGGTGAGGATGTGGAGAAAAGGAAACCCTCCTACACTGCTGGTGGGAATGCAAATTAGTTCAACCATTGTGGAAAGCAGTATGGAGGTTCCTCAAAAAACTCAAAATAGAAATACCATTTGACCCAGGAATTCCACTCCTAGGAATTTACCCTAAGAATGCAGCAGCCCAGTTTGAAAAAGACAGATGCACCCCTATGTTTATTGCAGCACTATTTACAATAGCCAAGAAATGGAAGCAACCTAAGTGTCCATCCATAGATGAATGGATAAAGAAGATGTGGTACATATACACAATGGAATATTATTCAGCCATAAGAAGAAAACAAATCCTACCATTTGCAACAACATGGATGGAGCTAGAGGGTATTATGCTCAGTGAAATAATCCAAGCCGAAAAAGACAAGTATCAAATGATTTCACTCATATGTGGAGTATAAGAACAAAGAAAAAATACTGAAGGAACAAAACAGCAGCAGACTCACAGAACCCAAGAACGGACTAATAGTTACCAAAGGGAAAGGGACTGGGGAGGACGGGTGGGAAGGGAGGGACAAGGGGGAAAAAGGGGCATTACGATTAGCAGGTGTAATGTTAGGGGGGCGTGGGGAGGGCTGTACAACCCAGAGAAGACAAATAGTGACTCTATAGCATCTCACTATGCTGATGGACAGTGACTGTAATGGGGTTGGTGGGGGGGACCTGATGAAGGGGGTAGTGTAATCACCATAATATTGCTCATTTAATTGTAGATTAATGATATCAAAATAAACTTATAAAAAAAAGATATGCACAGTATATATTTCTAACATATATTAACTGTGTGGTAGACTCTTTCCTAAATGCTTCTTGTGTGCCACTTTTCAGTTCCTTTAACAAGCTAGGAGAGAGCTTTCAGTATTCAATCTCCAGCTTGCAAATGAAGAAAATGAGGCTGAGTGGTGAGGCAACTTGCCCTGGATCACAAAGTTAGATTCAAACCCAGAACAACCACTTCTGAGACTGTACTTTCAACTTCTCCCCTACTTCTAGCCACTGAACTTCTAACCACTACACATCTAGATAAAGGTAGGAGAAAGTCTTTCAAAAGCAGCCCAAGTCATCTGCTCAGTAGAGGTGTAAACAGAGGTCTATGAAAACATGGAGGGAAATTCAACGCTACTGGGGAGAGGTGCAGGGGCTAGAAGACCTTTTAGGGAGGGGTATCTTAAGGACAACAGGCTTAGGACAGACTGGGAACTGGTAAAGATGCAACACAGCTGGAGGCAGAAAAGTACACTGCCATTTGGAGAACACTGTGTCCTCTCATGAACTTGGAACATAGCCTGCATAAAGGGAAGGTAGCAGGAGAAAAGTGTGAAAAGCTTCACTGGGGGCAAATTTTTTTAAAAGGGCCTAATGTCATATTAAGGAGTCAGACTTTATTCTATAGGTGATGGAAAACCATCAGATGTTTCTGGTGCATAAATAACATGATCTGATCTTTTTTAAATTGAAATATTACTGATTGATATTTTCATTTATTTTTTTAATTTGGTGTCCATATGGCAGATGGACCAGAAAGGGAAAACAGCCAGATGCTGGAAGGAGAGATTATAAGGGAAGCAGAGATGGAGATAAGGGAGCATCAATTCTAAAAATTCTTTTTGATTGTCAATAAAACTTACATGGTTAAGAAGATAGCTAGATGGACCTTGTTCTGGAATCCACTCAATGAGAGAGAAGAATTTCACTGGGGAGGGTTGGAGTGAGATCAAGGAGTGTGCCAGGAAACCAAAGATCAGAATTAGTCCTGGTTGAAACTACTCTGAGACACAGGGGAGAACATGAAATCACATCAAACTAGTTAGTTGCCATCCCTACTACAACTTCAATCACATCTTATTAGTTCTTAAAACTTACCCCTTTCCCAAATCTTTGCTGTGTAATCAATCCAAAGGCTACCTGTTAGTTCATGATACTGAGTGCATCTGAACAGACACTCAGACAATTCGCCTCCTACAATCCTACTGCCATCCTTCTGTATTTCTACATTTGATTCTTTGAGTTTTATTCAACTCTGAATAAAACATTTTCTCTTAGGAATATGTACTTGCCACATAGTTCCCAGATGAAATGAAGAATTGGCCTAGCCTTTTGGCTTACAAAATAACAGATAATATAAAACAGCTGTCATTAATTGATACTCCATTTGAAACATGTTTACATTTTAGTTGACAATTTTGAAAATCACTATTTGTTTATATGACTGGCTTAATGGTTCCTATCTCTGGACAGTTTATTTTTCACTCCATCTCAAAATGAAATCATTGAATTCCTAAGCAACTCTTTCCCCATCTCCATCACACTGGGTATCCATGGCAACATGTCTTGCGTCAAGAACTGGTATACTGTGGCATTTCATTGTCCAATATAGCATCTAATGTTAATTACTATACATGTAACTTCATATGTGTGTATTATTTAACCTCCTTTATATTCTATCAAGCACATAGGATAATCTCTAAATTCCCTAGAGACAATGCCATTATCCCCTCTAGTGGGTCAAAGAGCAGAAAAACAAAACGGGTATATGCATCAGGATGATTTAAGGTCTTTGGGCTGCCACTGGTTCTGCTTTTTTCACCAAGTTAGAAGACGTAGCCAAGGTTTTATCCACTCAGACAAAAACTATACAAATGCCACTACTTTGAGAAGTAATTATAATCTCTAAGAAACTGCATGCACATTGTCTTCAAAGGTGCTGATAGACAAACCAAAATCTGTTTTGAAAGCATCTTATTTTAGTCATAGCCACATGCTTCAGTAGAATTTTGGAAGGCTCTAAAATCTTTCCAACCTCCGAATATTGGTGCAGTTAAAGTTCTTGTTTTACACTGATGTGATGATACCCCGGCAGCAGTACCAGCCATCAGCCTGACTTCCCCTCTCTCATGCTGATCTCATTTTATCTACTACAAAGTGGGCAAGCAACAGAAATGCAAGTCCATTCCAGCACTTTACCTGGCTACCTGTTAGCAGTTGTCCTTGCCCATATCACACCCTAACTTGGCACCTCAGTTAATTAGTGCTTTATTTGGGATCCAACACATTCTCAGGCCATATTTAATTCTGCTCTTTATAGTGCTCATGCATTTAAACTTTACAACTTTCTAATCATTCTATTTTTTACACCTCTTGCTTTACAAAGGAAGGAACCAGAGAGTTGAAGGGCCTCATTCCAGGTCTAGGATAAAAATATAAATGCTCCTTTCTCCTTGATAGAATAAAAGTTTCATTTTCCATAACAGCTTAATTTTTACTGAATGGGAATACTGGTTATTTACCCAGTCCTATATTGTTGAACATTTAGGTTATTTCTAATTTTTCATGACTATAAAAACATCACTGTACATTTACCAGATGATCTTGTTTTCCCATAACCTTAGGATATATTCTAAGCTATGAAAAACCTGGGTCAAAAGTAGGCACATTTGATACACAATGCAAAGAAGCACTTTAAAACTGTCAACTTACATTTCTGCCAACAATTTGAGACAGTATCCATTTCCTCAGTCCTCATCAGTAGTGAGAATTTGCATTAGTTTTTAATCAACAGTAAATAGTCTATTTTTTTGTGAAATATCTCTTTATGACCTCTTTCTGTTAGTGTATTGAGCCCTAAATTCTTGACTTTGCTTTAGTAGAGTTTCAGTGATAATTTCTCATTGTGTATAAATTTGGAAAAGGCAATTTCAACTTAATAGGTCAAATATATATCAATCATCCAGTTAAGTTTCACTTGTAAATACTCCCAAATCCCTAATTAAAGTACTTGTGGAAGCACAAGTGTTAAGATGTAAATATAAAACCTATAGTCAGAGACATGGGCTCTAATCCCAAGTCTGCTACCTATAAGCTTGATGATCTTAGGCAAGTTATTTAATTCTCTGGGTCTCAGTTTCCTGATATGTAAAACTGATAATAATGTATTTCATGACTTCCAAGACGTTCATTTATTTTTTCAGGTATCACTGAAATTAACATTGTATTACAACTGATGTCATCTTACAATTTTCACTGGCAGCTTTTTTTCTTTCTCAGTGGTGACTACAATAAGGGCTCATTTTAAACCAAAGGCATCTTAGATTTGATGCAATATGGAAGTACCTACCCCAAAGGCCATGGTGAGAATGAAATACAATAATGCATGTATGAGCTTAGTGAGTAAACACTCCAGGAATATTATAATTATTGGTATATATTTTTATAATTTTGTTTTCAATGTTTAAGATTTCTAAAATTGAGTTGGAAAATGTTTAAGTTCCTTGAGGCATACTTCATTATAAAATACTTGAAAATTTTTCATTTTCAAATTATCACAGATAACACGGGTTCTTACTGAATGGAATTTAAAGGAAACTCTCTTTGAGCAGGAAACAATTAATTACTTTGCACTTTCAGGAAAGAATCAGCTCAGTAACATCCTAAGATCATGATCTTAAGCAAAATCTCCAAATAGCTATCAAAGAAATAATGCAAAAAACAGCATGGCAACTTTAAATTAAAGTCAGTAAAATCACGTCTTCCATCTGCTGCTGTCACAGGATCTTTTGCAGATGCATAGATGCAAACCAGTGCTGCCTGCCACTCCTCGGGAGCTACAGGTAGAAAACTGTCATGAGAAAAACTGCAGAAAGCATCAATGAAACAGTGTGAGGCAAACCTAGCATTAGAGGAAAAAACAACTTTCATTCTCTTGTTATTTCAATAATTTTCATTAGTTTTTGCCTCAATATTAATTCATTATAGTTCTCTTGTTAGTCAGAAAAAAAATGATAACTAGGTCTGGGGCAGTTTAAACTGTGCTTCAGTTAACAGAGGTAGTATTAAAAGAATGTGTGCATGGGAGCCAGGAAGGTTTGCATTCAAATCCTTGATCTACCACTTACTATGTGTCATTGTGCATATAAGTTCACTTCTCTCCATTTCTCCCCCTGTGGACTGATGATAACACATACTCGATGGGGTGTTACCCTATGCACATAGAGCACTGGCATATGGGATAAATTCAATAAAGGACTGCAGGTGATATGTGCAAATTATAGGGCTTCTGACTTCATCTCATATCTTTTGCCCTCATTTAGGATCAATTTTACCAATACATTCCAAAGCAACATATACGTTTCTGGTGCTAACACCAGAAACTTCCCCATCCCTATGACCATCTCATGTAGGAATTACACAAATTTTTTAAAAGATTTCCAAGAAAGTCCGGTTGTTTACTAAAAGTATAGTACATTTCAGGTTTTTTTTCTCATATTCATACCAGTTCCACCAACATTTTTCCCTGTCAAAAACTCTTCAAAATGTGAACATGCTTGTTTTTAGTTGAGATCGTAAATTTGAACAGTGCTGCTAATTCTAAAGGATTTTTAACAGAATCCTCAGAAAAGCAAAATTTGTTTCTAAACAAATTATTTATAAAAGTACATTTATTCTCCCTCCCTCATTATGAAGAGCAGAGCAAGTCTTAAGAGAAGGGGTAAGAGAATAGTAAGTCATCATTTATTTAAATTTAAACAGAAGGTTTAAATGAGGTAGGATATGGAATGCAGGAATGGGAACCTAACCTCCAGAGATTTTATAATCGGTGTATATCTATCCATTCGTCTTTTCATTTGTTCTTAGACTCACTGAAATAAGTTAGAGGGAAATACCACTGGGTGGTCCTCTGCAGTGGAAACTCGCTTCCTCATTCTTTGTTTTACTCATTTTGCCATCAAAATCTTGATGTTTACTGAGTGGTCATAATGGTAGTCCCAACTTTCCGTTGCATGTTCAAAGAAAACCACAAAACCAATCCAGATAGGACTGTGGTTTGGCAAGAAAATAAATGACCATTCCAAAACCACATGGTAGTCACATAAGTAAACAATACTTGCAAGGCTCCACTTCATTAAAAAAAATCCAGAAAACACAAATTTCCTACTTGTTGCAGTGCCAACACCAGAGGTAAACTATGTTTAATTCAGAAGCTGCCCACCTGAATATTTATCCTGCTTTTCTAAGCAAACCTTACTGTCCAAAAGTCTGTGAGAGCATTTTGCAGTCTGAGCAGTTCTCACTCTCCTTCCTTCAGAACTGACAATAAAAACAGAAAATGAATATTGTCTTTGTAAAGAATGCTTTGTTACTGTGGATGCCATCCTCCCCTCCACACCACCACTAGAATACTAGAGCATTGTCTCTTTCTCCCCTTTGGTCGCTCATTCTTTTCCCTGTCTAAACTATATAGTTCAAAACCCAAAATTCTATGCCCTAATTTATATAAATCCTATATAAATGCCATAGGCAAAAACACCACACACAGTGTTTTTAAAATACATGTATTTAGAGACAATGTATCATTCTTTGGATTAAACATACTAAAATTCTATAAAGAAATTTAATTATATTGCTTAAAAGCATTTGTTTTTAATCATCCTTCTGGTATAATTTTCTGCTCATTTATAATGTACAGATTACTACAAAACAGAATTGGAAAGTATATATCTCTCAATTTAGAAAATTAAATGGAAATAAAAGAAAAGAAAGCGATCTGAGAAAACTCCTCTCTGGAATGAAATGCATCTTGTCTTCCATTCCCCAGTGTACTGACATTTTTAGCATTGGATAAGAAATACTAGTATATTCAATAACATAAAGTTCTATTTTTAAAGAACATATCTGAAATTTAACTTCATCTTTCTATTTTCAAACTGTAAGGTAAAGACATCCGGCAGAAAAACACAAGTAACATTGCTAAAAAAGGTCATCTGAGACCCTTGTTTTGCTGTGATGAGAGGTCTCACCCAGCTAAAAAGCCATAAAACAATATATGTTCTTTATTTATAGTCCCAGGACTCATAGATATATTAATAATCTGAAATACATGTACAAGAATTTATTGCACTGAGGAAGTGCTTTCTTTTAGGAGGTATTATCAATGAGAGCCTATGAAGGCTATATATTTAAAGGTGAATTAAACATATATATATACATATATATATATATCTTTCACAAAATACATAAACTAATGACTGGGCAGTTGCTTTTCAATGTACGGAAAAATGGTGTATCCATTTCTTCTCAGAATGACTAATACTTTAAGAATATGTGCCAGTTATGAATTAATTACCTCTCAGCTTCTCCCCACAATTTACTCTCCTTTGTAACACTTGAGCTGGACCCTGTACACGTTTCTTAGTCAGTTGGTATTGTCATAGGCTTTGCTAATGGAGGCACTGGTGGCTCGCCACAAGACGCACAAGAAGAAGGGGCTTCTCTTTTTTGCTCCTTGGTGCTCTTTTTTTCCCTCTTGTAACACAGCTACCACAGTGTCCAGGAGATTTAGGGGCACTCAAACTTCAGCAAGTTTCTCTGGCATCCTAGCAGCTGGATTCTTGAGAAGAAGCTCTGGCACGCCACCTCCTAAACAGGCAGTTTCTTACCTGCCAGCTCTGGTCCACTGGCACCCAAGTAGGTGGCTTTATGTTCACCAGCAGTGGAGAAAGTGAAGATTCCTGTGGCCAGGATTCTCACCTAGCCCTGGTCAGCTGGCTCACTACACACGTGTGGCCAATACGTTGTTAATGACTATATAAAGAGCTCCGCCCAGTGCTCTGGGCGGCAAAGCTGCAGGAGAGCAGAGGCTGGCGTGGTGGCAGCTCCAAGGACAGAGACTGAGACTGCTGCGGGGTCAGAGAGGCCCAGAGGCAGAGACCGGCTTGCTGCATGCAGGCTCGCTCTGAGTGGACGGGATTCTAGTGATTGACCTGCCACCGTGGGAATAAAGCTGGGTATAACACTTTCATCCCAAGAACATTCTATTGTCATTCCTCGGTCTCACCGAATCCATAGTGAATTTGCCCGGAGCTGAAACCCATTGGCAAGACACCAGCTCCGGCCCACAAGTAAACCAGAGAGTGTATGCTTGTGGAACAGTTCCAACCTATGACAATATATCAAACTTCACCAACACTCCAGCAGGTTGCCTTTCGGGAACCAACTCCAGCCCATGGAACCGCAAAAAACCCCTCTGTCATCCATTTACAGCTGCAGCCTCTCCAACAGGCCTCAATCACAGCCTCGGGGCAGGCCCTCTCCCAAGTCTGCTCCTTCCTTGAATACTCTCCCTCAGTTTTAGGGCTGGTAGATGCCCCCTGTATTCGTTATTCATGTACTCCTAAGTCTCCCTTCACCCATTTACTATTTAACTACCTTTTACTAGTTAATAATTTTCTATGTTAACTTTCTTAACTGATACAGAATTAGTACCAGGTGTGGTGCCAAATTACAGACCCTCAAAAATAGGATTTTAGAGTTACAGTTTGGTCATGAGCTTGGACCGGAGTGCAGTGCTAAGTTCCCTGACAATAGGGAAATAGGATGCTAGTAAAATCCATAGCCTCAAGTGGTATCAAAATTAATCATGTTATCATCTGTGATTAACTGCAGTGAAATGCCAAATGAAAGAAGGTCTGGAAGTCAAAGTTATACCAGTAATGAGGGTAAAAGGATTGTAGGGGTATTATTTATTATGGATTATTTTGATCACAATGACATATTCACCAAAAGAAAATGACAAGTTTAGGTCCTTTAATCCTCAGCCCAAGCCACGGGCTAAGAAACAGATCTTCCATAGCATCTCTAATGTGATCTTTTATTTCCTGTAGCCACAGGGCTAATATTTCCAGAAATCAAGAACAAAATTTATTGTGTTGCTGAATTACAAAATCAGTTGAATTCACAACCTAACCAGGTTCCTTGTATTAAAGTTAGTGTACTGATTGCGAAAGAATGGGATCTGAAACCTGGAAGGTGGTACATCTGGTCGGATTCAAGGTGCAGCTGACAATCCCAAGCCCTAAAGTCACTCTGAGGCTTCCTTGCCTTTCTATGTCTCGAGACTAGCATCCTTTTGCTGGGATGCTTGCTGGACAGCCTTGCCTGGAGTCAGTGCCTTGCAAGGGAATGCTCATTCTCCTCCAAATGTACCATGACCACTCTATGTTCCCAAATCTCAACATGCTCCAGGGAGTCAGGTAAACAGTTATCACCCAGAAAGAAACAGCTTATAGGCCAAAAAAGCCTGCAAGATTTTGTTAAAATCCACACATTGAAAAAACGCAGGGAATATATGTGGGAGTAAATATCAATGGTGTTAGGTAGAAGAGGGTGAAGACAATAGATCAGGCTGATTTCATGGATATGGATGCATTTACTAGAGATTCCAGATTTAATGTTAGCCCATGAGGCTGGATATGTCTTTAATAGCTTGTTTGGTTGACTGAAACTTGAACCCAGTGACAGCCTACATGTAATGCCAGAACTTGCCTGGTAAGATATAAAGTAAGTGAAGACTTTGGAAGAAAGAAATGTTGGAGTGGATTTGTCATGTACAAACTGCATACCCACCCATCCAACTACATCTTCTGAGAAGGATCCCTTTACTAAGGCATTGAAAAATACATTAGAAGCAACAGAGATGTACTGATAATCAAAATGCTTTGGCCCACAGGAATTTCTGGTGGTAGCTAATTTATCTTGGTGTTCATAGGAGTGAAATCAGTATGGAGTCTATTAGAATATCACATGATCTATAAAACAGAAAACATTCTAGGCCTGGTGGCCATTAAGTCACCACTAGAGAAAGTCACAGCACTGTACCGTGTCTAGGCCTAGGCCAGTTTACAGACCCAGACCTCTCTGATTGACGGGAAGGCCTTCAGTATTGAGGAGAACCTTGCAATACTGCCACAGGTGTAGAAAATCCTCCCCCAAGAGCTCGCCAAAGGGACCTGCTGCCATTTACTAGAACAGCACACTGGGGGAAAGGAAATACCCAGTAGTTTCAGGGATAACTAAACGCTAGCTTTAAATCAATGCAAAGTTCCCCATAACAAACTGAGAAAGAAAAAACACGAGCTCAATTTATAATGGCTCTGTATGAAATGCTGGTACCAGTTCAAAGAACATGTCTGCAGCCCAGTCAGGGGTGATCCCCAGAAAACAACTTTTAAGGGAAATCCTCCCAGTGGGCATAACTTGGTCAGTGTATTTAGTAATTCACTTCTTCTAGAATGAGAAATGGCAACAAGTGTGAACTTACACTAATCCATAAGTGACAGCATATGGTTTGGATGATCAGGGACTTAAAAGGAAGAAGACTAGACAACTGATGACAAAGAATTTTGGGGAAGAGATATGTGAATGGTCCTCTCAGATTCGGCACAGACCGTGTCCGACATTACTGCCCACTGAAGAGCATCTGCTGCAGAGGGGTGGTCAACAGTCCGGTGAACAAAATTGTATGCTCTGTATGTATCATTCAGCCTCTCTCCCAGTCCCCATTATGCTAGCTCAGTGGGCCCATGAACAGAGTGGCTGTGCTGGGACAAAGTGGCAGGGACGCAGATCATGTGTGGGCTCAACACAGACTTTCTCTTACCAAGGCTGAACTGTCTGCTGCAGCAGTGGCCCCTGTAATGTTTCTGACAGTGTCTTCAGCAGGTGGCGCATGGCATGCCTTATTCACCACTACAGTATTGACAATGCACTGCTGCTGATGAAGGAAACCATTTCACCACAAAAGCAGCACGGCACGGGTTCATACCCATGGAATTAACTCATCTCACCACACACATCCTGTCCCTCAGAAGCAGCTAGCTTGGCAGAAAGGTGGAATGGCTTGCTGAAGTCTCTGTTATGTCGTCAGTTGAGAGACAACATTCTAAAAGCATTCCTGATTTAGAGGATGAAGCATATGCTTTGAATCAGAGACCACTGTCTCTCCTATAAAAGAATACATGGATCTAGGAATCAAGAGACAGAAGTGGGAGTGGTTCCTGTCATTATTATACTTAACAATCCACTCAGGCAATTTTTGCTTCCCATTCCAGCAACGTTAAAACTCTGCTGGTTTGGAGGTCTTATTTTCCACCGGGACACACAATAATTTTTCCACTGAATCAGAATATGAGACTGCCATTTGGCTACTTCTTTTACGCCACTGAACCAACAAGCAGAAAAAGAGTCACCTCTGTTGAACGGAGAGAGACTGATCACAATCACCAAAGGAAAATTGCATTGTTGCTAAACAGTGAGGGTAAGGAAGTCTGTGTCTGAAATCCAGGGAGCTCAGTAGGGTGATTTCTAGTACTTCTACACCCAAGAATAAAAGTTAATGAAACTCTGTGACAACCAATAATAGGACTACTAAGAATTCAGCACCTTCAGGAATGAAAGTTCAGATCACCCCACTAGGTGAAGACCCCTAAGCAGCTAAGGTTTTGGCTAAGGGAAAAAGGAAATACGGCTGCACGGTGGCAGAATGAAAATAGAGACCATGCCTAATGACGGGACTGAGACTGGAAATGAAGACAGTAGGAGTAGCTCTGTGCATTTGCCCCTTTGCTTGATATATACAGACATTTTCTACACTTATTGTGTATAATTAACTCTTATCTCTCCTTCTTCCCCTCCTTTAGTAAATAAAATTATATATATATATTTAAGGTGAACAACATGTTTTGTTATCCATATACATTGTGAAATGGTTACCACAATCATGCTACTTAACATACTTATCACCTCACATAGTTACCAAACTTCTTAGCAAATTTCACATTATTATTAAGTATAATTACCATGTTGTACCTCTGGTCTCCAGGTCTTACTCATTTTATGACTGAAACTTTGTACCTTACATGCACATTTTCTTTATCCATTCCTCCATCAGTGGACACCTAGGCTGTTGTCATCTCTCGGCTACTGGGAATAATGCTGCAATGAACATGGCAGGGCAGAGAGCCCTTCAAGACAGTGCTTTACTTCCTTCGAATATACACCCAGAGGTGGGATTGCTGGATTACACACTTCCGTTTTTAATTTTTGGGGGAACCCTCATACTGTTCTGCATAGTAGCAGTACCAAGTGTATTTCCACCAAGTGCAAAGGGTTCCCTTTTTTCCAAATTCTTGCCAACACTTATCTTTTGACTTTTTGATAATAGCCATCCTAATAGGTGTGAGATGGTATCTCATTGTGGTTTTAATTTGCATTTCCCTGATGATTAGTGATGTGGACCATCTTTTCCTATATTTGTTGGCAATTTGTATATATTCTTTTGAAAAATATCTGTTTTCCCCATTTTTTACATGTAAGTTGTTAGAGGGTAACTTTATGATTTAGTTTTGAAGTAACAGAATATTAAGTGAGGCTATCATAGAATTTGGGGGTAAATTAATAAAGCCAGCAATGTATCCAATGACTGTTGGAACTGTTGGGGGAAAGGGTGAGAACTTCTTCTGTCTTAAGGACAGCTGATCTTGCTTGATAAAAGCATATTGTTCTTTCATTACTATATGGAAATTCAAATGTGTGCAAAGGGTGTATATAGAAGCTGAGTAGCCAAAGGGGTGAACTGTGCCAGTTAACAATTAGTTGCCTCTCAGCACCTCATGGATTGTTTTTTTGCCCTGCCTTGTGATAGTGGAGATAGACTCCACAAACAGCTTTCTTTGCCAGCTGGCACAATGTCAGGGGTGCCATAAAGGGCACTAGAGGGACACTACGAGTCACAACAGAGGAGACTTCTCTTCCTGTTTTCTCTGCGGTTTTTTGACAGTGGCTGTGGTTGTCAGCAGCACGTGTGAGACCCAATGTGACTTGCCCTCAAAGTTTTACTGGCACATCGATGGGAAGATTCTTATGCACCAGCTTCAGCCAGACAGCAGCCCAGCAGGTGGCATTGTGCATGCTGGCACCAGCCCATGGCACCCCTGAGAACTTCCCTGGGACCCCAGAAGATGGCTTCTTGTGAACCAGCTCTAGCAGTAACCACAGCAAACCCCCCCACCGCCCAGAGCTGCAGGCCATGTTCTCCCAGTGAAGTCTGCCTTTCAGCCTGGGGATTCTCCTCCAAGTCTGTTCCTTCCTGTGACATTCTCCCTAAGCTCTAGAGGTGGCAGTTAACCCCTACATTTGCTATTCCTACATTCTTTAGAGGTTTTTCCTAGTTAATAGTAGTTAACCTTTTGCTAGTCAACAATGTAATATTGAATTTTCACTGTTCAAATTACTGGTGTGGTTTTTGTCTCCTGATTGGGCCTGACTGACATCATCTATTGTTTCACACTAAAGCATCTCCTATATGGTGTTACCCATTGGACAGGATTTACTAACTCTACAAACTGTACACTTTTAAAACTTAATTATAGATATTTCTAAAACTATTATTTTTATAATATTTTAAGTAAAAACTGGAAGAAGCTGTCATTTCTTGAATGAAAGAAAGTAGTTTGAAGTGAAGTCCAATATACCATCATGATGAAGGCATAAAAAATTATGGCAAATAATTACTACCAAGTTCTAAGTCAAGCCTTGCCATTAAGGACTGTCTCACCTTCAAGGTTTCCAGAAGTCTCTTTGTCAAATATGTTCTCCATTCCATGCTTTACATTGTGAAATTACTGTGTCTGGTACCAAGTCTTGTGACGACCTAAGGGGGAACGTGTGTGTGTGTGTCTGCGTGTACACGCCTGTACTTGTGGTTCCTGAGTGTTCATGGCCACAGGGATCAAAATCAGGCACACAGTCAACCCAAGGAGGCAACACAAAAGATATTTATATGCTACATTTTTTACTTGCTGCTTTTCTGAACTGCTCTCCTACCACAAACCCATGACACAGAGATGAGACTGTAATTTTTTAAAATTAAGAGGTCCATAAAACTCTGGTTAGCTCCTGTTCCCCCAGCTAGACTCATTAATGTTACTAATTTCATATTTTACCCTTTTGGGCACATCTTTTTTTTTTTCTTCAATAAAGATGTTTGTCTAAAAGTTTCTATTTTATTATTTTTTTAAGTTTTTTTATTTTGCTATTATTAATACACAATTACATGTGCAACATTATGGTTACTAGACTCCCCTATTATCAAGTCCCCCCCCCACATACCCCATTGCAGTCACTGTCCATCAGCGTAGTAAGATGCTACAGAGTCACTACTTCTCTTCTCTGTGTTATACTGCCTTCCCCACATCCCCCCCACCCCACCCCCACTACATTATGTGTGGGCACATCTTTTTAAAGAAAGATTTTTCTCTCTTTAAATGTAAATAATATAATAAACTAAGAAATATTCTGACTTGATTGGAGGAAAATGGAATTACAAAGAGAAAAAGATGAAACATAATTAATAGACTATGTTAAAGATAAACAGAAAATATTCTGTGTAAAGAACAGAAAACCCTTTGGAGTATGTCTCCCATCAGACCAGGGATTTAGATACTGTATTCTTGTCACATGTCTCCATTTTCCATTCCCCCAAACATCTGCCATCTGCTTCCCACCCTCCCTAGGAATGGCAAGTACATCACTCTTACCGAGCAGATAAGTCCTCTACATAACTTAGGAGTTTTTCTAATATACCTTAGGAGGAAAGAGGGGAGGTGTCTCTGGTATTAGGTGCCAGAAGAGATTAACGAAAATTTTTGTATACAAAAATGATTTGTCTGTTTGCCTCATTCAGATGCATTTTCTAGATGGGCACTCCTCTAAGACTATCCTAACATTTGTTCTCTTCTGTATTGTATAATCTTGGAAATTATTAACAAGTTCTTCTTGTGCAATTAAGGATAGGTTACAATCTAAGGGTGAAGTTTTATTAAAAAAATAAATAACAACATAGGTAAGATGTACAAGAGCCTTGGTATTATTTTCATTTAGGTAAACCATCAAGGAGCCAATTCATTATCTTTTTATGGTCACAAACTTCATTTTTAATAAACTTTCTCTTCAATGAAACAAAAAATTAAATAAACCAATACACTAACTCTTCTTATATTTCGGGAAAAACATCCAAAAGGTGTGGGGTGGGAAAAGCCTTTAAATGGAATGGAAATGCCTGTTAATATACTATTCTATTATGTATAAAATGTTACATGTTTTATTTTTCTGCTGTCATAGGAGCAGAAGTAAAAAAAATAGGAGGGATATGCACTGCCTGATCATTCCAGAATTTTCAAAGGGAAGATTTTTCTTTTTTAGAGTAGCTTTCCGCAGAGCTAAGGATTGAAAAGAGAGCTTCATTCAGATAAAGAAAATGGAAAAGAGACAGTGATCTTTCCATTATCACTGTTCTTGGTTTTTGCCCCATTCCTTTATTGCGACTGTGGGGCTGGAACAAAAGAACCACCACATTAGCACTTTGCCGTGTAAAAATAATCATCTGTGCCTGTGGTTTGGGAAAATGAACAGAGGTAAGGAATGTACTGCTATCAGATCAGAAATAATTCAGGAAACATGGACATATTTGTAATTCAGAAAGCTGTTCCCAGCTTAAATATACATCTCAGTTCATGTTTTTTATGTTTTGTGTTTTTGTATTGGTACTTAAAATTTGTGTTCTAAAAGTCCATTCCAAGAATTAATTTTAGTATGTTTTGTTAGGAAAAAAAATGAGGAACTTCAGAAATCTACAGGAACATATTCCTACTTCATAAAAGAAACTCTTATGGCATTGTTAAAAGATTCAGTTTAATATTCCTCAGTGTTTCAAATATACTTCACAGGTATTTTTTTTAAGGACTAATTATTTTACCTTACTGACATTGTTAAATACTAATAAAAATTGCATCCTATTATATAAGACACTTATAAAATTATAGTACTTTACTAAATTTTAGGAGAGATACTTCCAAATGAGGCTTGCCCTCATCAATGAAGCCATCGGAGTCACCACTCAACAAGAGATTCACTTTGCTTCTCTTTTCAAGGAAGCTGGAAATCTGGATTTTCATGTGAAACCATCTGAGTTTTAAATGTTGACAATTTTTTTTTTTTTAGTTTAATACTGTTTGGACCAAGTAGAACCCATCTGTAGGACAGATACACCCATGAGCTACTAGTTCGTACCATGTTTTGAACAGTGACAGCCCCTCGGGGCTCTGTGAGGGAGACTGCCCGCTGCACGTCCCCTCGGTTCTCACAACTTCCCCTTAGGCGGTGTCCGGCTGACTCCACTCCTTTGATCGCTGTATGTAGACTCTAGAGTCTGCAGCCCTAATCTAAAACTACAGGCCCTGCAATTCTATTCATTGGGTTCCTCAATGTTGTAAATATTTGTCCTCTGACTGTAGGTTTAATTTTTGACACAGATAAGAGTCAGATATTAATAACTATGCTAACATTCATTTGCCCATTAATAAAACAATGAACACTGAGCCAGGTGATGCACAGACGCACAGAGCCACTGTCTTTGTCCTCAAGTACAGGAGGTCAAGGAAATAAGAAGAAAGGGATTTAACAGGATTAAAGGGTGAGCATAGAAATAAGTTCATGGTGGGAAACTGCAGGCTTGGAGGCCTATGAATCCAAAAAGGAGTGCTAAATTTGCAGAATAAAGGCTAGATGCCATGATAAGGATGAAGAAAAACAGAGTAACATACATTTTGGGCAGAGAAGGGAAGCTCAGGCTTGCTAACTTGAAGGTAGAGTAGTTCTAAGCTAGAAGACGTTGAAGGTTTTCCCCCAAAGTAGCTAAAAGGAAGTGGAGCTGAAAGTCACAGAAGTGGTAATGATAGAAGTCCTTAAAGTGGTACAAATTCTCTCAGGATCATGGCCCCAGGCACGTCAGAGATGATAACTGCGGCAGGTACTGAAATCAAGGAAGGTGGAATGTCTGCAAAATGAAGTGGTTTAATTAGTTGTGAGGAAAGAGAGTCAGTGATAAGGGGTGGCAGCAAATGAAAAAATAGACTAATTTTCTTACACAGCTTATGAACAATTCAGTCAAAGAAGACACTATTTAATCTGATTTAGAAGCTATATAAAAAAGAACTTTGTTCCTTTTTAAAATAAAAAGATATTGATTTTACTTATTATATCTTACTACTGAACTGAATTAATAATATCTTAAAAAGATGATCATCAAACACTCCTTTAGACAAGAGAAATATACCACACCACACCCCCACCTACATTTCTTAATATACTAGGATGAAAGAGACATTTACTGTATCAAATAGGATCAAATTGAAAGACTGTTTTCATTAAAGAAATAATTCTAAACCTTTAAGTGTGGTTCTGAAAATGTATTATAGAAGTATCTGTGAACACAGACAGCTTAGCTAGGTGAGTTGAAAGAACTGTAAAGATGGACTCAAAAAGAGAAATGAGAAATTCAGGGAAGGTTTTTGTTTGTAGATGCAAATAGTGGGCCCCTCCATCGGGCTCTGAGTGCTCGTATCCAAATCTGACAAGGTCACAGGACACTCTCTTTTCTAAACTCTTCTTTGAATAGAAGAGTTAATGGAGAATCTACCTTCCCCTCTCTGCAGGCCCACTAAGCTAAACATGTATGAAATGTTTTTCTTTGTTTATATACTGTTCTTAAAAAGGAAAATTTCTTTCTAACTCATCCTGACAAGTGGCTGTGGGTAAACATTCGGGAACCTTTATGAGTTTGCTAAAACAAAAAGAAAAAAAATCCACCACAGTAAAGAAAAAGATATATTTCAGATACCACCCAATACTGGGTTATATATTCTATGTTTTCAACTACAGAGCAAATACACACTTCTTCCCCTTAAAATTACCAGACCTAGAGCAAGCTACAAACAAAGGCAAAATTCTAAGGCCTTACTGGGTTAGTAACCGAAAGTTCCATTTGTATTCCTAGGCAATACTAAAACAAGGTACCAAGTGCCCAGATAAATGCAAATTACATTTAACTCCAAATATATACAGTACTTCTTCAGTTATCAACTAAGACCTAGTGAAACGTTTAAGTATAGTCACATTTACTTTATACTACATATATGAAGATCTTCATGGCAATAAGGAAATTGGAGGTGGAGGGGATCAGATAAAGAAATTAAAATTCTAGGCCATCAGTGATATACTAGGAGAGTTAAAGCAGAAAATGCCAAAGCATATGAGTCAAGGTACTTTGGATGATTCAAAACTAAACACGGGGTGAACTGCCTTTGTGTACAAAACATCTAAGTTATAAAGACGTGTTTCGCATCTCTAGGCTCTAAGCGCGATTGCATGCATTTGGTCGGCTTTGTTGTTTTGTCCCATCATAGAAGTAGCACATGCTCACTGTTTCCCATTTTTCATGGTCATACACAATTCTAACACTTATGCATGTGCACTTTTCTAATTCTTTCCTTAGAACAATTCCTAAAAGTGAGGGTAATGGGTCAAAGGCATCTCATTTTAAGACTTTGTCTATCTCCTAAACTGTCCTTCAGAAGGCTATGCCGTTTTAGACTTCCACCAAAAGTCTAAACTTCCCAAGACTTTCCTTCATCTCCTCTGAAGGAAGCCGGGCTGTCCTCTGCAGGCTTCTTAATGGCAGCTAGTCTGTCTCTTTCAGCATTTGCTCCATTGGGCCCAGAGGTGAGCAAGGTACCCTCTTGCTCCTCATTTTCACCTCCAGACAGCTCTCCCTACCTCGTCCTTTAAAACTGAATCTTATATCATTGCGTTGCCTTATTCATTAATTCCTCACTGTTGCTGTCTTACACTGAAGGACTGAGCATGCCTGTTACCGCATACCCTCACCAGCACTAAGTATTATTTTTCCGTCTCACCTCTGCCAATCTCCTATGTGGGACAGAGCTCCATACTGTTCTCTTATGCAATCATAAGGGTCCTATGACACTGATTCTTGACTGGGAGAAGATACTGAATTCTACAGGACAGGGAGAAGGGAGGGAATATATACAAAGAAAGGTTACAGTGTTCTAGTTCATAACAAAATACACTCAATAAATGATAAAATACTGCTGGCTGGTGAGAAAATGAAAAAACAGGATGAAAAAAACATGCATTTCAAAAGATGGGGAGACATACTATATATAGGATGATGTAAGCAGCTAGTTATCTACAGGTCTTAAAAAAGAAAGCTGTGCCAAAATATGTGCTAAGACACAGACAAGAGTGCAAACCATGGGTGTGTCCTGGCTGTAGGCTGCTGAAATAACAGTAATCACAACAGTTACAAATACTGACAGCTGCCCATTTGCCAGAGAGTGTGCTAAGTGGGCTTACATACACTCCCTCATTTGGTCCTCACAGCATCCTTATGATGAGGGCCCCGTCATGATCTACATTTTATAGAAAGGGAGACTAAAACTTGGTTAAGTAACTTGCCCATAGAGCTAATGAGTCGTTCAGCCAGGATCTAAATCCACATGGGCTGGCTCTAGAGCGCAAGCTCTTAAACTCTAAGCTATGCAGCTCTCTGGGATGAATGCCTCCGTTTTCAACAGAAGACAAAGGGCTTTGTCTAAAATATGCAGATGAAAATTCATTCTATAGTTTTCATAAACATTTTGACTGCTGTCTTTGCCAGTAGATTGATTCCCCCATTAAGGACATGCTGACAAAAAGTTTTTCCTTGTTGCAGGCTTCCTAGTTTCTCCAGAATGGTCATCTTCTCAGACAGTTATCTGTTTAGAGAGCCACTGAGATTCCAGATCACACAAATCATACAACCTGAAGTTAAGAAAACCCTCTTCTGTTAAATAGGTTTTCATAGTCAATATGCTCCTCCCCAAGTCTCTTATGCCCAACTCCCAAGGCCAGGAGGGCCCTAACACCTACCCCTTCCCACCCCCACGGCCTGGCCACTGCTGTCTGCCTTGAGAACTCAGAAATAACCTTGTGGCACCCACTGTCCCTGTTTATACCAGCACAGGACAGCCCAGGCCCCAGGCTGCCCCTCCTTCGTCTCTCATATGTTAATCCCATCTAGAACCTATTCCCACTTTTCCCCAATTCCTGAAACCTGCCACTGTGCCCTCACATTCCCTCATCCCATAGACCCCCTCTTTTCTAAACTCTCCTCATCTGCTCTGACAGAAACCAGGCTCTCCTCGGCAGGTCTCTCAACAGCAGCTAGTCTGTCTCTTTCAGCACTTGCTCCACTGGCCTTGCAGGTGAGCAAGGTGTCCTCCTCGACCCTCAATGCCATTTCTGGACCGCTCTCCCTCCCTCCTTCCTAAAAGCTGATTCTTACATCATTAGATTGCAGCAGCCATTATCCCTCACTGTTACCAACATATACCAATTCCAGATAGCTCCCCTTCATTTCTAGATGATTTTAGCCCCAGCGGTCATTTTCTCCATTTCCTACTCATGTCTCATAGGGTGGGAATGTTTACATGCACATAAACCAGCCTCTGATACATGTCCTCTCAAGTCCCTCAGCTCCCCTGGAAGAACCTAACCCTTCACCACCCCTCAGCTGTACTGTCTTTTGGCTACACCCTCGATGCCGCACTACAATAGCAGGACTCCTCTATGACCCAGAATCCAACCAGCCCATTATGCCTGCTATGCTTCCAGTTCCCTCCTTCTCATACCTGAACTTCAACAAGCCCTCACCTGTAGTAACCCATTCCTTTTCTTTTTAGTGCCCCACTCTTGCCCAATGTCTTCCTGCCCTCCTCACCTAGCTTACATTCCACAGCAAATCAGAGGATCCTTTCCTTGCATCCATCCTCAGCTCCTTTGTTCTGCTTTTATTTCACTGTACTCAGGAAAACCACAACTCTGAATAAATCCAATTTATCTTCTCCACTCCACTCCTGTCTTATCCAACTCCATACCTGCTGAGCTGAATATGGCTACACATACCATTATCACTGCCCAGAAACCATCCTACATTTCCCTTATCCAGTGATTCCCAATTTTTTGCATATAGATACTAATGGTTCCAGCACCATTTGTTGAAAATATTATCTTTTATTTGCTGAATTGCCTTGGTACCTTTGTCAACAATTTTAGAAACAATCTTAGAAGAGAGGGGGTCTATAACCAAATATGTATAGGTCTACTTCTAGAGACCCTGTTCTGTTCCACGGGTCTATCTAGATATGAATACCACACGGTCTTGATAACTGTAGCTTTATAGTAAGTAGTAAGTCTTCTGCCATTGTTCTCCTTTTTCAAAACTGTTTTGGCTATTCTAGGTTCTTTACATTTCCATATACATTTTATAATCTGCTTATCAATTTCTACCAAAAACTAGCTGGTGTTATGATTGGGATTGTACTGAATCTACAAATCAATTTCAGGAGAACTGACATCTTAATAGCATATATTCTGGCCTATGAACACAGTACATCTATCTCTTCATTTATGAATCCTTCTTTCATTTCTCTCGGCATTGTCTTATGGTTTTCAGTGTAAAAGATTTGCACAATTTTTTTTGTTAAATTTATCCCTTACTATTCCTTCATATTTTTTAAGAAACAGAACTTTATATAAAGTATATGGTGCACTAATTATATTCACACATCCGTTTCCAAAATCTGTTTACCATCCCAAACAGAAACCCTGTACCAATTAAACAGTAACTGTTCCATCTCTGCCGCCCCTGGCAACTACTCTGCTTTCTGTATATGAATTTGCCCATTCTGGGTACTTCATGTAAGTAAAATCATACACTATTTGCTCTTCTGTGTTTGGCTTCTTTCACTTAGCATAGTGTTTCCTAGATTCATCCATGTTTTAACATGTATCAGAATTTCATTCCTTTCTAAGGAATGTATACTATTGCATTGTGTGCATATTTCATATTTTGTTTATCCCTCTGTTGATGGATATTTGGGTTGTTTCCAACTATTTCATATTTTTGTTGCATTGTAAATAGTACTATTTTTGATGACTAATTCCCACTTTTCCTTGCATGTATCAAAAATGAACTCTTCATCTGCTCTCACAAACCTGCTCCACCTATGATCTTCCCCATCTCACACGATGGCAAATACATCCTTCCATCTCCTCCATGCAAAATCTTTGAGACTTCCTTGACGACTTTCACACAGCATGTCCAATCAGTGAGCAAATCTGGCTAGGTCCACTTTTAAAATACACCCCAAATTCAACCACATCTTACTGCTTCCACTGCAACCTTCATTGTCCCAGCCACACACATCTCTCATCTGGATTATACTCCTAACTAGTTGTTGTGCCCTTGCCTCTTCGTCTTTTCTTAACAGAGTATCCTGAGTAATCATAGGAAAACATAAATCAAATAATTTCACTCCTTACTCCAAAGCATTCCATTCCTCACCATTTCCTCCCAATTTAGATCACAAGCTCTCACAATTGCCTATAAGACCCTCTATTATTTGGCCTTGTTACCTCTCTGGTCCTATTTCCCGCACTTCCTCCCTCCCTCACTCTATTCCTGCCACAATGGCCTTCCAGCTATTTCTCCAACATATCAATTATGCGCCCACCTATTATTTGCTGTCCCTTCTGCCTTGAAGTTTTAACCCCATGTAAGCATATGGCTCTCTCTCTTACTTCCTGCAAGGTTTTACCCAAATATCATCTTGTCAATGAGGCCTATCTGGACCAACCTATTTAAATTTGGAACCTTAGCCCCACACTGGCACTCTTGGTATCTCCCTTACTCTGCTCTATGTTTTTCCTATTTACATTTTTATACAAACTTTTTTTTTTATTAAAGTGTAGCTGATATACACTTTAGTTTCATGAGTACAACATAGTGACTTAACATTTATATGTACTGCAAAGTGATCCCCATGATAACTCTAGCTGCTGTCTGTCACCATACACAGCTGTTACATATTATTAACTATATTCCCTATGCTGTACATTGTATCCTCATGTCTTATTTTATAACTGGAAGTTTGTACCTTTAATCCCCTTCCTCCATTTTACTCATCCTGCTACCCCCCACCTCCCTCTGGCAACCACCAGATTGTTCTCTGTGTCTATAAGTTTGGTTGGTTTGTTTTTTAGATTCCACATACAAGTGAAATCATATGTTATTTGTCTTTCTCTGTCTGACTTATTTCACTTAGCATAATACCTCCTAATACATGTTGTCACAAATGACAAGATTTTGTTTTTTATGGCTGAGCAATATTCCATTGTGTGATGTGTATGTGTGTGTCTGTGTGTATACACATTTTCTTTATATATTGATGTATCAATGACACTTACGTTGCTTCCATATCTTAGCTATTGTAAATAATGCTGCAATGAACATAAGGCTGCATATAACTTTTCAAATTAGTGTTTTCCTTTTCTTTGGATAAATGCCCAGAAGAGGAATTGCTGGATCATATGGTAGTTCTATTTTTAGTTTTTTGGGGAACCTCTATACTATTTTCTATAGCAGCTGCACCAATTTACACTCCAACCCACAGTGTACAAGGGTTCTCTTTTCTCCACATCCTCACTAACACTTGTTATTTCTTGTCTTGTTGATATTAGCCACTCTGACTGGTGTGAGGTGATACCTCATTGTGGATTTGATTTGTATTTCCCTGATGATTACTGATGTGGAGCATCTTTTCATATCTGTCAGCCACCTACATGTCTTTTTTGGAAAAATATCTATTCAGGTCCTCTGCCTACTTTTTAAATGGAATGTTTGTTTTTTTGATATTTGAAATTGAGTTTTTTAAATATATTTTGGCTATTAACTGCTTATCAGTTATGTCATTTGAAAATATCTTCTATTCAGCAGGATGCCTTTTCATTTTGTGAATGGCTTCTTTTGCTGTGAAATACAAACATTTTATTGAGGAGTAATTTTAGATTTATGGAAAAGTTGAAAACATAATGCAGATAGTTCCTCTCACCCTGTTTTTAACATGTTTCATCACCAGGGTAGGTTTGTCAAAACTAAGAAACCCTCACTGGTACATTACTATTAACTAAACTCCAGACTTTATCTGGATTCACCATGTTTCCCATCAGCGTCCCTTTCTTCTGCTCCACCGCCCAGTTCAGGGGACATTGCTTTACATTTGGCCGTCACAGCTCCTCAGTCTCTTAGTTTCCCAGTCACAAGACCTAAACAGCCTTGAGGGGTACTGGCCAGGTATTTTGTAGAATACCCATCAGTTTGGGATTATCTGATGTTTTCCTCATGACCAGATAGAGGTTACTGGTTTGGGGAAAGAAGACCATAGAGGTGAAGTGCTTTTCTCATCACATCATCTCTGTGATACATGCTGTCAGCATGAGTGTCTGCCAGGTTCATCCACTGTAAAGTCACTAAGTTTTTTTCTACACTCTAATCTTCATGAATGAGTCACTAAGCTCATATTTAATATTTAAGAGGGCAAGGGTCTTTATAATGTTTTAATATACTATTTAATCAATTTTTTTACTTCCCACATTAGGAGGAAAGTTCTAAAATTTTTGTCTGTTTTATTTACCAGTGTGGCCCCAGTGTCTAGAATAGCACCAAGCATGTAACAGTATTTGTTGGATGACAGAATTCAGAGAGGGAGGTTTCCTAGAAATCTGTTTAGGTCATAGTCTCCTACGGCATCTCCCCTCTAGAAAAGTACGTACTCAAGAAAAAAAAATCACTCATGCCATTCACTCTGAGGTATTACTAACATGTTGAGTTACTCTTTTCAGTGAGATCTGCAGTTTTATTAGGGGAAACGAATGAAATTAGAATGCTAAAATTTGAGACATTAGCAATAAGATTAAGTAAAGAATATACATAAACTGCCTACAGTAGTGGCTGTAAATAACCAGAACTCAAAAAATGTTAATTTTCTATTTCCTTACTCTACATTCAGGTAAGAGAGATGTTGAGGGTACAGAGGATCTTCCTTGGAACCTCAAAAATATACTTATTCAACCTGCTAACAATCTCAAAACAAGGCAGAGTATAAATTTTTAACACTCCACACCCCCAAATCCAGTTCATTTCTTGATCTTACTCAAAAAAAAAAAATCTGTTCCTGATCTGACCAGCACTTGAAGTGAAGTCTTATAGAATCAGGATTTCCCATATATCCTCGCTGTTCTGACAGTGTTATCCTGGCCTTAGCCACAATTCCCAGATTTCTTTGAGTATAAAAATTTTTCCAAGGAAGAATGTAGGTCACACTTAAGGGCCTTGTTTTTGTGGTTAAGAAAGAATCCTGAGATTTTTAAAGGGAAAAAGTTCTCCACTTTCATAACTTTAAAGATTTGTCCGGCAGCTAATTAGTTTAGAAATTAGTTTAGGTGTTAATTAAATTATATATTATATTTTAATGTCCATCCAATGATTAAAATTAAATGAATTATACTTCTTAATGTAGATGCTATGACTATTGTTCCAATAACAGAAGCAAATTCTGTTTCCCACTAAAGGAAACATTGGTCTGCACACTTTTAAAATTCAGTGAGCCAACATGATTTAGTTCATTAATTGCTTAATATATTCTGTCTTTGAAAGCAGAGCAGCCCTACAGACCCCTTCTTCTTTAACAGAGTCTGTAAACACTCACCAGACATTTCCCTCCTTATCAGTGTAGCTGCCCTAATGTGGTTGCTTTTACTAAGCATGATTTTCCTGAAGAACAGTATCAGGGATAGGAGTCATATGTTCAAGCCATTAAGATTCTGGCAGTCTGATTTCATTTAGGACACCTCAATTTTTTTCAGGTCATGAATAAGTGAACAGCTGATATTAACAGAGCTAAGAAAAAGCACCCTGGATTCCTTTTTTAGAAACATGTTAAAAAAACAAACCACATAAGAACTATGTCCAGGAAGACCCTTCCTAGATGCTATAGAACAGAACTTTTCATTCAAAGACAAAAATATTACTAAGAACTCAAAAAATCAGCCAAACATGGAAAAGAAAAGGCTTTGAAGTAGATTAGGAATGGCAAGCTATGTTCTTTTCAGTATACTCAGGAACAGCAAAACATTTCTGTAAATCTTACAAAAGAAGAGAGAGTTGATATGGATCATCATATTTACTATTTTGTTTTTTATGCCCTAGGTATTTATTTATTGATTCCTTACAGTGAGTGTAGCCAGGTACCATGCAAAGCTCAGAAAATCCAAAATCAGTAAACTACAGATCCTGGGCTCAAGAAGCTACCAAGAGGGCTAAGGCTTGCTCTGTGTGGCCCCAGAGACAGTGATCAGTATCAATGGCTGGAAGCTGTATTATAAATAACTTTCTAAGAATTAAACTGTTACAGAATTGAACAACCTGCATCTTACATGTCAGCAATGGCAGTGCTCAAACAGAAACTGGATGTCCTAACCAGGAGTAGGAATCAAGTATGAGTGAAAAAAAAAGGTAAGATGGTTTCTATCTTGGGTAATTTCATGTCAGTGACTTCCTAACTTCACTAGAAAGCAGAAAAGAAAATTCTAGGCACCTTTTTAACCCCTAAGTGAGATAATTCCATTCTGAAGACTAAGAGCTAATCACATCTATTTTGAAACTATCTGAAATACTCATGGATGGCTCTTCTCTTCCAATTTTTCAACTGTTTTCTGCACAATAGGCATTGAGTTTCTCATAAATTCAGATTCATGCTTCATACTATTTTCCCTCTAGCAACAAGAGCCTAACCTTGTATAATACCAGTTTTTCAGGAATTAGCATTTTTATTGGAGTAAGTTTATTGCCTGCTATCCTGGCTTTGAAGTACTGTTGTGAAGATACAACTGATAGTTAACAGTTATCCACACCTTCTTGTATATCAAGCACTCTTCTGCCTATTTTGCATGTTATTGCATTTAGTTCTCTCAGCCACTCCCTGATGTTGGTACTGTTATTAGCCCCCCTTTCCAGATGAGAAAACACAGCATGTTCACACGAAAAGTTGCCAGTAACTGGCAATACTTAACAGTAATACTGGAGTTGCATGGCAGTTTTAATCACATGTCAAATTAGTGGTATATAGATGAATTCGTATAATTCAGAAGAGAAAGAAAAAAATTAGGCTTGTAGGACCTGAGACTGTTTCACAGAGACGGAAGAAATTAGAGTAGACAAATGAGTAGGATCTGCCCAGGCAGAGAAGACAAAGGTATCACTGTGAACAAGGTTACAGAAATGGGACAATTGAACAGTTGGACACAGTGGGGAGTTCAGGTCAGAAAATAAAAGACAAAGCTAGAAAGTCAGGCAAGAACCAGAGTGGGGAAGATCTTGAATCTGAAAGCGCTTGCTGAGGCTTTGTGAGCGTGTGCCATTCCTAAGTCAGCCTTTAGTTCACTACGCTCAGGGACATTGCCAACTACGGGCTGTGCACAGGTGGCCACCTAAGTATGTGCATTTAAGGGTTTTTTTTTAAAAAAACCCTAATAACAAAAATATCTCCACCACCAGCTTGACAAGGTAGCTAACATTCTGAACTGAAATAAACATTCTGACAATCTGTATCTGACATAACGATTGGCTAGGGACCACCTAAGTCAGTGGTTCTCAAACTCTAGTGGGCATCAGAAACATCTGGAAAGCCTGTTACAGCACAGATTGCCGGGACCCCCACACCAGGGTTCCTGACTCAGTAGGTATGGGGTGAGGCCCAAGAGTCTGCATTTCCACCAAGTTCCCAGGCTGATGCTTAATGCTACCAGTACAGGGGCACACTTTGAGAACCACTGACCAAAAATAACAGAATCCAGAATGGGTAAACTCTGACTGGAGAGAGAAAAATTTTTCACGGGGTTGTCTTAAAAAATTACTTGTGAAAAGACTTCTGAGAAGGGGAAGAGACTATGTGGAGATACAATAACAAACAAGTTATGCACTGTGATACAGACATTTGAAAGTAGCAACTTAAAATGTTAGCTCCAGTAGAGTGAAGTCTGCTCTCTTGAGGCTTGAAAATACTAAGTATCTATTCTTCAGTACCATTTTGAGAAACTATCAAAGAAACTGCCAGAACTCAATGGCAGTTATCAAACATTTAAAATACTTAATTTTTTAAAATTGATATATAGTCCTATATTGGTTTCAAGTTTACAACGCAGTGGTTTGACAGTTACCCATATTATGAAATTCTCACCCCACTAGTGCAGCTTCTATTTCTCAAGATGGGAAGATGCTATAGAATCACTGGCTATATTCTCCATGCTGTACTACCTTCCCCATGAAAACCTACTGAGAATTTATGACTGAGAATTTTTGTGCCCCTTTAACTTCCTCACCTTCCCCACCCACCCACCCTTACCTCTCCCCTATGGTGACCACCAGAAACTTCTCAGTGTCTATGAGTCTGTTACTCTGTTCATTCTGCTTTGCGTTGTATTTATATTCCACAAACAAGTGAAATCATATGGTATTTGTCTTTCTCCACCTGAGTCATCTCACTGAGCTAAATACCCTCTAGATACATCCATGTTGTTGCAAATGGTAGGATTTCTTTTCCTTTTATGGCTGAAAATACTCCATTGTGTATATGTACCACATCTTCTTTATCCATTCATCTACTGATGGACACTTAGGTTGCTTCCATATCTTGGCTTATTGTAAATAATGCAGCAATAAATACACGGGTACATTTGCAACAACATGAATGGAGCTAGAGGGTATTATGCTCTGTGAAATAAGCCAGGAAGAGAAAGACAAGTACCAAATGATTTCACTCATCTGTCAAGTATAAGAACAAAGCAAAACTGAAGGAACAAAAGAGCAGAAGATTCACAGAACCCAAGAATGGACTAACAGTTACCAAAGGGCAAGGGACTGGGGAGGGTGGGTGGCAAGGAGTGATAAGGGAATTAAAGGGCATTATGATTAGCACACATAATATAGGGGGGCACATGGGGAAGGCAGTATAGCACAGAAAAGACAAGTAGTGACTGTAGCATCTTACTATGCTGATGGACAGTGACTGTAATGTAGTATGTGGTGGGGACTTGATAATAGGGGGGATGTAGTAACCACAATGTTGCTCATGTGAAACCTGAGCATAAAAATGTATTATAAGGAGTAGATTAAAGATGGCGGCATGACAGGTGAGACAGAGGCTTCCTCCTAAAACCGCATATAATACGAAAATATAATTAACACAACTAATCCTGAAAGAGCAACAGGAAAAAGGCCTGCGCCGAACTGCATACACCTGGAGAAAAGGATAAACCTCACAGAACAGGGTAATATACCAAAGCCATGGCCCAGTGGGACCGAAGCCCTTCCCCCACACCAGCTCACCAGCGGGAGGAAGAGAAACAGAGCAGGGAGGGAGTGAAAGTCTAAGACTGCTGAATACCTAACTCCCGATAACTGATCTGGGAGCACAAACCTACATTTCATGGTGCTTTCATGGTACTCTCATGATTAGGGGGTTGTAAAGCTAAGACAGGCAGAATACCTGGAGAGACTGAGATTTCAGCCACTTGTGGAAAGCAGGAATCCATATCTGGCTGCCCTGGGACAAATAAAGGTGGGCAGTCTGAGAGACTTCCCAACAGCATGTGGGCTGCTAAAGGGGCAAGGATTCACAGAGCGTACTGCTCAGGAGAAAGGACAGGTAGACAAAATTGTCTGGGTGCACTCTGCCCAGCAGGTTGGGAACTTTGACGATATTCAGGAGCTCCAGCTACCTGGATGGCTATGCAGCTCCAAGGACCCCCTCCATGATATGCAGCCTACTGAGTCTTTCTCCTGGCCAGACCCACCTGGCTTACAAACTGGCAAAACTACTCTGGCATTAGGCCAACCAGAGGGAAACGCCATCTACAGCAACTACAAACGCAAAGCACAGAGGCTTATACCTGTGTGCTTGGCCCACTGGTTCTGGCAGTGGAGACAGGCATAGCAGCCGGGAACCAGGACTCTTACCTCGCCGCAGGCACCAATACTGCTCCCCTGTGACACCTGACATAGCTACAGGGGCTGAGCAGCTCCAGAGAATAGAACTTCTGGGCACTAGAGGGTGCCATACACAAATGTGAAATGCCAATGGAACCTGGTACAAACTAAAATTATGAATACAACCCCTGGGAAAAACTCAAATGAAATCAACCTCATGAATCTGCCTGCAAGGGATTTCAAAATGAAAATCATTAACATGCTCATGGAGGTGTAGAAAAATATTCAAGAACTCATGGATGAATTCCGGTCGGAGATTCAATCATTATGGAACACAGTGTCAGAAATGAAACATACAATGGAAATTTTAAAAGCAGATTAGATACGGTGGAGGAGACAATAAATGAAATAGAAATTAGAGAAGAGGAATACAGAGAAGCTGAGGCACAGAGAGAAAAAAGGATCTCTAGGAATGAAAGAATATTGAGAGAACTTTGTGACCAATTCAAACAGAACAATATTCGCATTATAGGGGTACCAGAAGAAGAAGAGAGAGAAAACGGACAGAGCGTGTCTTTGAGGAGGTAATTGCTGAAAACTTCTGCAAGCTGGGGGAGGAAATAGTCTCTCAGGCCATGGAAGTGCACAGATCTCCCAACACAAGGGACCCAAGGAAGACAACATAAAGACATATAGTGATTAAAATGGCAAATATCAAGGAGAAGGACAGACTATTAAAAGCAGCCAGTCAGAGAAATAAGATCACATACAAAGGAAAGCCCATTAGGCTATCATCAGACTTCAAAGAAGAAACCTTACAGGCCAGAAGGGAGTGGCATGATGTATTTAATGCAATGAAGCAGAAGGGCCTCAAACCAAGAATACTTTATCTGGCAAGGTTATCATTTAAATTTGAAGGAGGGATTAAACAATTTCCAGATAAGCAAAAGCTGAGAGGACTTACCTCCCACAAACCAGCTCTACAGTGTATTTTGGAGGCACTGCTATAGATGGAAGTGTTCCTAAGGTTGAATAGCTGTCACCAGAGGTAATAAAACCACAGTAAAGAAAGTACAACAGTTAATTCCTAAGCAAAGGCAAAATTAAATTAACAATCCCCAAAGTCAATCAAGGGATAGACAAAGAATACAGAATATGATGCCCAAAATATAAAGAATGGAGGAGGAAGAAAAAGGAGGAAGAAAAAAAAAAAGAACCTTTAGATTGTGTCTTTAATAGCATATTTAGTGAGGTAAGATAGACTCTTAGATAGTAATGAAGTTCACATTGAACCTTTGGTAACCACGAATCTAAAGCCTGCAATGCCAATAAGTACATACTTATCAATAATCACCCTAAATGTTAAACGACTGAATGCACCAATCAAAATACATAGAGTAACTGAATGTATTAAAAAACAAGACCCATCTATATGCTGCCTACAAGAGTCTCACTTTAAACCCAAAGACATACACAGACAAAAAGTGAAGGGATGGAAAAAGATATTTCATGCAACTAATGGAGAGAAAAAAGCAGGAGGTGCAGTGCTTGTATGAGACAAAATAGACTTCAAAACAAAGAAAGTCACAAGAGACAAAGAAGGACATTAAATGATGATAAAAGTGTCAATCCAACAAGAAGATATAACCATTATAAATATCTATGCGCCCAACACAGGAGCACCTACATATGTGTAACAAATACTAACAGAATTAAAAGGAGAAATAAAATGCAATTAATTCATTCTAGGAGACTTCAACACACCACTCACACTGAACGACAGATCAACCAAACAGAAAGTAAGTAAGGAGACAGAGGCACTGAACAACACAATAGAACAGATGGACCTAACAGACATCTACAGAACTCTACACCCAAAAGCAGCAGAATACACATTCTTCTCAAGTGCACATGGAACAATTTCATGAGTAGATCATATACTAGGCCACAAAAAGAGCTTCAGTAAATTTTAAAAGATTGAAATTGTACCAACCAGTTTCTCAGACCACAAAGGTATGAAACTAGAAATAAATTATGCAAAGAAAATGAAAAATCCCACAAACACATGGAGGCTTCACAACACGCTCCTCAATAACCAATGGATCAATAACCAAATGAAAACAGAGATCAAACAATATGTGGAGACAAATGACAACAATAATTCAACACCACAAAATCTGTGGGATGCAGTGAGGGCTGTGCTAAGAGGAGAGTATATTGCAGTACAGGACTACCTCAGGAGGGAAGAACAATCCCATATTGAACAGTCTAAACTTACAATTAACGAAACTAGAAAAAGAAGCCCTAAGACAGTAGAAGGAGGGACATAATAAAGATTAGAGCAGAAATAAATAAAATCGAGAAGAATAAAACAATAGAAAGAATCAATGAAAGCAAGAGCTGGTTCTTTGAGAAAATAAACAAAATAGATAAACCCCTAGGCAGATTTATTAAGAATAAATGAGAGTCTACACACATAAACAGAATCAGAAAAGAGAAAGGAAAAATCACTACAGACACCACAGAAATACAAAGAATTATGACAGAATAGTATGAAAAATTATATGCTAACAAACTGGATAACCTGGAAGAAATGGACAGCTTTCTAGAAAAATACAAACTTCCAAGGCTGACCCAGAAAGAAACAGAAAATATGAACACATCAATTACCAAAAACATAATTAAATTGGTAATCAAAAAACTACCTAAGACCAAAACCCTGGACCAGATGGCTTTACCACTGAATTTTGTCAAACATTTAGTGAAGACCTACTACCCATAATCCTTAAAGTTTTCAAAAGAGTAGAAGAGAAGGGAATACTCCCAAACTCATTCTACGAGATCAACATCACTCTAATACCAAAACCAGGTAAAGACACTACAAAAAAGTAAAACTACAGACCAATATCACTGATTAACATAGATGCAAAAAATACTCAACAAAATATTAGCAAACTGAATTAAAAAATACGTCAAAAAAAATCATCATTCATGATCAAGTAGGATTTATTCCAGGGATGCAAGGATGGCACAACATTCGAAAATCCATCAACATCATCCACCATATCAACAAAAAGAAGGACAAAAACCACATGATCATCTCAATAGATGCTGAAAAAGCATTTGACAAAATTCAACATCCATTCATGATAAAAACTCTCAACAAAATGAGTACAGAGGGCAAGTACCTCAACATAATAAAGGCCATATATGACAAACCCACAGCCAACATTATACTAAACAGTGAGAAGCTGAAAGCTTTTCCTTTAAGATCAGGAACAGACAAGGATACCCACTTTCCCCACTTTTATTCAACATAATTCTGGAGGTCCTAGCCACGACAATCAGACAACACAAAGAAATAAAAGGCATCCAGATTGGCAAGGAAGAAGTTAAACTGTCCCTGTTTGCAGATGACGTGATATTGTACATAAAAAACCCTAAAGAATCCACTCCAAAACTACTAGATCTAATATCTGAATTCAGTAAAGTTGTGGGATACAAAATTCATACACAGAAATCTGTGGCATTCCTATATACTAACAGTGAACTAGCAGAAAAAGAAATCAGGAAAATAATTCCATTCACAACTGCATCAAAAAGAATAAGATACCTAGGAATAAACCTAACCAAGGAAGTAAAAGACCTATACTCTGAAAACTACAAGACACTCATGAGAGAAATTAAAGAAGATACCAATAAAATGGAAACATATCCCATGCTCATGGATAGGAAGAATTAATATTGTCAAAATGGTCATCCTGCCTAAAGCAATCTACAGATTTAATGCGATTCCTATCAAAATACCAACCGCATTCTTCAATGAACTAGAGCAAACCATTCTAAAACTCATATGGAACCAGAAAAGACCCCGAATAGCCAACGCAATCCTGAGAAGGAAGAATAAGGCTGGGGGGATTATGCTCCCCAACTTAAAGCTCTACTACAAAGCCACAGTAATCAAGACAATTTGGTACTGGCACAATAACAGACCCATAGACCAATGGAACAGACTAGAGAGCCTTGATATGAACCCAAGCATACATGGTCAATTAATATATGATAAAGGAGCCATGGACATGTAATGGGGAAATGACAGCCTCTTCAACAACTGTTGTTGACAAAAAAGCAAGAGAAGGAAACTGGATGATTGTTTAACCCCATATACAAAAGTAAAGGCGAAACGGATGAAAGACCTGAACATAAGGCATGAAACCATAAAACTCTTAGGAGACAACATAGGAAAAATCTCCTGAATATAAGCATGAGCAACTTGTTCCTGAATGCACCTCCTCAAGCAAGGGAAACAAAAGCAAAATGAACACATGGGAGTACATCAAATTAAAAGCTTCTGTATGGCAAAGGACACCATCAACAGAACAAAAAGGCATCCTACAGTATGGGAGAATATATTTGTAAATGACATCCGACAAGGGGTTAACATCTGAAATATATAAAGAAATCTCACACCTCAACAGCCAAAAAGCAAATAACCCAATCAAAAAATGGGCAGAGGCTGACTTCTGGGAGGATGGTGGCGTGAGCAGGGTGGCCGAAATCTCCTCCCAGAACTATATATATATATATAAAAGTGCAGCAAATATGGCTGTTCCTAGGGGAGAGACCAAAAAACACAGGAGGGCACGCAGCGTGCGGCTGCGCCTGGGAGGACACGACACCCTGTGAGGCAGGTAGGGTGTGGAGCCGCAACTTGGCAGGACCTGAGCACTCACCCACCCCAGCGATCCGGCGGGAGGAGAGGATTCGGAGCCGGGAGGGAGTAGAACTGCACCCCACGAAATGGCCAGCCCTGGTGATCTGCGCAGGGAGAGCTGACACACATTGTGCAGTGTGGCGGAGATTGGAGAGAAGGAGGGTGCGGGATCTGGGTGGGGAGCGCGCCAGGGTCCTTGTGGCTGGCTCCCAGGAAGGAATAAAAAAAAAGATAAGTGCGTGCTTTTTTCAGCGGTCTTAAAGAGACAGGAGCCCAGCGGAGGAGCCGGATCGCTCCGGCACACTCAGCCCAGCAGGCTGGGAGTCCTGGGGAGTTTCGAACCCCTTAGATGGCGACTGGGGAAGCGTGGACGTACTTACACTTCTCACTAAGATCAACAGCCTCCCATCCGTTCACACCCTGGCCAGAGCAATAAAGAGCCCTGCGGAGACGCGCGGCCATGGCTGCAGAATAGTGGAGCAACAGCGTCACCTACAGCATCCCCACAGGATCGACTCCCAGTGGGCGTTTTTTTGTTTTGTTTTGGTTTGGTTTTGTTTTTTCTTCTCTTTCTTTTTTCTTTTCTTTTCTTTTTTTTCTTTCTTTCTTTTTTTTTTTTAAGTCTGAAGGAGCCCAGCTGACATACGTGGCACCTACCAGCGACCACTTCTATAGCCAGGAAAAGACAAAGGAATATGGTCCAGACTAAGATCAAACAGACGACCCCAGAGAGGGAGCCAGAAGGGATGGAAATGCACAGTCTTCCTGAAAAAGAATTCAGAATAAAAGTCATAACCATGCTGATGGATCTACAGAGAAATGTGCAAGAGCTGAGGGAGGAAGTGAGGGAAGTGAGGAAAGACAACGCAGAAATCAGAAAAGCGATCGACAGGCTTAACAGCAGCCTGGATGAGATGCAAGAGACTGTTAATGGAATTGAAATCAGAGAACAGGAATACAGAGAAGCTGAAGCAGAAAGAGATAAAGGGATCTCTAGGAATGAAAGAATATTAAGAGTACTGTGTGACCAATCCAAACGGAACAATATTCGCGTTATAGGAGTACCAGAGGAAGAAGAGAGAAAAAGGGATAGAAAGTGTCTTTGAAGAAATAATTGCTGAAAACGTTGCCATGCTGGGGAACGAAATAGTCTCGCAGTCCAAGGAAGCCCACAGATCTCCCAACACAAGAGACCCAAGGAAGACAACACCAAGACACATAATAATTAAAAAGGCAAAGATCAAAGATAAAGACAGAGTATTAAAGGCAGCTAGAGAGAGAAAAAAGATCACCTACAAAGGAAAACCCATCAGACTCATCAGACTTCTCAACAGAAACCTTACAGGCCAGAAGAGAATGGCATGATATATTTAACATAATGAAACAGAAGGGCCTCGAACCAAGAATATTGTATCCAGCACGATTATCATTTAAATAAAACAGAGGGATTAAACAACTTCCAGACAAACGAAAGTTGAGAGTTTGCCTTTCATAACCCATCACTACAGGATATCTTAAACGGACTGCTCTAGAGGGAAGCACCCCTAAGGCTAAAAAGATGTCACCAGAGAAAATAAAATCATAGCAAAGAAAGCAGATCATCCAAATACTAACTAAAGGCAAAGAATAAAACACCTAGTATATAAAGAATGGAGGACGAACAATAAGAACAGAGAGAAATAAAGAAACATCAGACGGTGTTTACAATGACTTAACAAGAAAGTTAAGTTAGATTGTTAGATACTAAAGAAGCAACCCTTGAACCTTTGGTAACCACGAATCTAATGCCAGCAATGGCAATAAGTACATATCTATCGATAATCACCCTAAATGAAAATGGACTGAATGCACCAATCAAAAGACACAGAGTAATAGAATGGATAAAAAAGCAAGACCCATCTATATGCTGCTTACAAGAGACTCACCTCAAACCCAAAGATATACACAGACTAAAAGTGAAGGGATGGAAAAAGATATTTCATGCAGACAACAAAGAGAAAAAAGCAGGTGTTGCAGTACTTGTATCAGACAAAATAGACTTCAAAATGAAGAAAGTAGCAAAAGATAAAGAAGGCCATTACATAATGATAAAGGGGTGAGTCCAACAATAAGATATAATCATTACAAATATATGTGCACCCAACAAAGGAGCACCAGCATATGTGAAACAAATTCTAACAGAATTAAAGGAGGAAATAGAGAGCAATGCATTCATTTTAGGTGACTTCAACACACCACTCACTCCAAAGGACAGATCAACCAGACAGAGAATAAGTAAAGACACAGAGGCACTGAACAACACACTAGAACAGATGGACCTAACAGACATCTACAGAACTCTGCACCCAAAAGCAGCAGGATACACATTCTTCTCAAGTGCACATGGAACATTTTCCAGAATAGACCGTACTAGGCCACAAAAAGAACATCAGTAAATTCAAAAATACTGAAATCCTACCAACCAACTTCTCAGATCACAAAGATATAAAACTAGAAATAAATTTTAGAAAGAAATCAAAAAGGCTCACAAACACACGGAGGTTTAACAACATTCTCCTAATTAATCAATGGGTTAACGACCAAATCAAAACAGAAATCAAAGAATATATGGAGACTAATGACAACAACAACACAAAGCCACAACTTCTGTGGGACGCAGCAAAGGCAGTTCTAAGAGGAAAGTAAAAGTATATTGTAATCCAGGCCTATTTAAAGAAGGAAGAACAATCCCAAATAAATAGTCTAAAGACACAATTACTGAAATTGGAAAAAGAAGAACAAATGAGGCCCAAAGTCACCAGAAGGAGGGACATAATAGAGATCAGAGAAGAAATAAATAAAATTGAGAAGAATAAAACAACAGAAAAAAATCAATGAAACCAAGAGCTGGTTCTTTGAAAAAATAAACAAAATAGATAAACCCCTAGCCAGACTCATTAAGAGAAAAAGAGAATCTACACACATAAACACAATCAGAAATGAGAAAGGAAAAATAACGACAGACCCCACAGAAATACAAAGAATTATAAGAGAATGTTATGAGAATCTACAGGCTAACAAGCTGGAAAACCTAGAAGAAATGGACAACTTCTGAGGAAAATACAACCTTCCAAGACTGACCAAGCAAGAAACAGAAAAACTAAACAGACCAATCACCAGCAACGAAATTGAATCGGTAATCAAAAAACTACCCAGGAACAAAACCCCCGGACCAGATGGATTCACCTCTGAATTCTACCAGACATATAGAGAAGAAATAACACCCATTCTCCTTAAAGTTTTCCAAAAAATAGAAGAGGAGGGAATACTTCCAAACTCATTCTATGAAGCCAGCATCACTCTAATACCAAAACCTGGCAAAGACCTCACCAAAAAAGAAAATCACAGACCAACATCCCTGATGAATGTAGATGCAAAAATACTCAACAAAGTATTAGCAAACCGAATTCAAAAATACATTAAGAGGATCATACACCATAATCAAGTGGGATTCATCCCAGGGATGCAAGGATGGTACAACATTCGAAAATCCATCAACATCATCCACCACATCAACAATGAGAAGAACAAAAACCACATGATCATCTCCATAGATGCTGAAAAAGCATTTGACAAAATTCAGCATACATTCATGATTAAAACTCTCAACAAAATGGGTATAGATGGCAAGTACCTCAACATCATAAAGGCTATGTATGACAAACGCACAGCTAACATCATACTTAACAGCGAGAAGCTAAAAGCTTTTCATCTAAGATCGGGAACAAGGCAGGGATGCCCATTCTCTACACTGTTATTCAACATAGTACTGGAGGTCCTAGCCACGGCAATCAGACAAAACAAAGAAATACAAGGCATCCAGATTGGTAAAGAAGAAGTGAAATTGTCACTATTTGCAGATGACATGATATTGTACATAAAAAACCCTAAAGACCCCACTCAAAAACTACTAGAACTAATATCTGAATTCAGCAAAATTGCAGGATACAAAATTAACACACAGAAATCTGTTGCTTTCCTATACACTAACGATGAACTAACAGAAAGAGAAATCAGAAAAACAATTCCATTCACAATTGCATCAAAAGAATAAAATACCTAGGAATAAACCTAACGAAGGAAGTGAAAGACCTGTACTCTGAAAACTACAAGACACTCCTAAGAGAAATTAAAGAGGACACTAACAAATGGAAATGCATCCCATGCTCTTGGCTAGGAAGAATAAATATTGTCAAAATGGCTATACTACCTAAAGCAATCTACAGATTCAATGCAATCCCTATCAAACTACCAACAGCTTTCTTCAATGAACTGGAACAAATAATTCTAAAATTCATATGGAACCACAAAAGACCCCGAATAGCCAAAGCAATCCTGAGAAGGAGGAATAAAACAGGGGGAATCATGCTCCCTGACTTCAAGCTCTACTACAAAGCCACAGTAATCAAGACAATTTGGTATTTGGCACAAAAACAGACCCACAGACCAGTGGAACAGAATAGAAAATCCAAACATTAACCCAAACATATACAGTCAATTAATATTTGATAAGGGAGCCTTGGATATACAATGGGGAGATGACAGCCTCTTCAGCAGCTGGTGTTGGCAAAACTGGACAGCTACATATAAGAGAATGAAACTGGACTACTGTCTAGCCCCACACACAAAGGTAAACTCACGGTGGATAAAAGACCTGAATGTAAGTCATAAAACCATAAAACTCTTAGAAAAAAACATAGGCAAAAATCTCTTGGACATAAACATGAGCAACTTCTTCATGAACATATCTCCCAGGGCAAGGGAAACAAAAGCAAAAATGAACAAGCGGGACTATATCAAGCTGAAAAGCTTCTGTACAGCAAAGGACACCATCAGAACAAAAAGACATCCTACAGTACGGGAGAATATATTCATAAATGTCGTATCTGATAAGGGGTTGACATCTAAAATATATAAAGAGCTCATGCACCTCAACAAACAAAAAGCAAATAAGCCAATTAAAAAATGGGCAGAGGATCTTAACAGACACTTCTCCAAAGAAGAAATTCAGATGGCCAACAGGCACATGAAAAGATGCTCCACATTGCTAATCATCAGAGAAATGCAGATTAAAACCACAATGAGATATCATCTCACACCAGTGAGGATGGCCAACATCCAAAACACAAACAACAACAAATGTTGGCGAGGATGTGGAGAAAAGGGAATGCTCCTACACTGCTGGTGGGAATGCAAATTAGTTCAACCATTGTGGAAAGCATTATGGAGGCTCCTCAAAAATCTCAAAATAGAAATACCATTTGACCCAGGAATTCCACTCCTAGAAATTTACCGTAAGACTGTAGCAGCCCAGTTTGAAAAAGACATATGCACCCCTATGTTTATCGCAGCACTATTTACAATAGCCAAGAAATGGAAACAACCTAAGTGTCCATCCGTAGATGAATGGATAAAGAAGATGTGGTACATATACACAATGGAATATTATTCAGCCATAAGAAGAAAACAAATCCTACCATTTGCAACAACATGGATGGAGCTAGAGGGTATTATGCTCAGTGAAATAAGCCAAGCCGGAAAAGATAAGTATCAAATGATTTCACTCATATGTGGAGTATAAGAACAAAGAAAAAAACTGAAGGAACAAAACAGCAGCAGACTCACAGAACCCAAGAATGGACTAATAGTTACCAAAGGGAAAGGGACTGGGGAAAATGGGCGGGAAGGGAGGGATAAGAAGGAAAAAGGGGCATTACGATTAGCAGACGTAATGTTGGGGGGGGCATGGGGAGGGCTGTACAACTCAGAGAAGACAAGTAGTGACTCTATAGCATCTCACTATGCTGATGGACAGTGACTGCAATGGGGTTGGTGGGGGGGACCTGATGAAGGGGGTAGTTTAATAACCATAATATTGCACATGTAACTGTACATTAATGATACCAAAAAAAATTATAAAAAGAAAACAAAAAAAATGGGCAGAAGATATGAAGAGACAATTCTCCAAAGAAGAAATTCAGATGGCCAACAGACACATGAAAAGATGTTCCACATCACTAATCATCAGGGAAATGCAAATTAAAACCACAATGAGATATCACCTCACACCAGTAAGGATGGCCACCATCCAAAACCCTAAGAACAAATGCTGACGAGGATGCGGAGAAAGAGGAACCCTCCTACACTGCTGGTGGGAATGTAAGCTAGTTCAAGCATTGTGGAAAGCAATATGGAGGTTCCTCAAAAAACTAAAAATAGAAATACCGTTTGACCCGGGAATCCCACTCCTTGGAATTTACCCAAAGAGTACAACTTCTCAGATTCAAAAAGACATATGCACACCTATGTTTATTGCAGCACTTTTTACAATAGCCAAGATATGGAAGGAACGTAAGTGTCCATCAGTAGATGAATGGATAAAGAAGAGGTGGTACATATACACAATGGAATATTATTCAGCCATAAGAAGGAAACAAATCCTGCCATTTGCAACAACATGAATGGAGCTGGAGGATATTATGCTCAGTGAAATAAGCCAGGCAGAGAAAGACAAGTGCTAAATGATTTCCCTCATTTGTGGAGTATAACAACGCAGCAAAACAGAAGGAACAAAATAGCAGCAGACTCAGACACTCCAAGAAGGAACTAGTGGTTACCAAAGGGGAGGGGTGGGGAAGGCGAGTGGGGAGGGTGGGAGAAGAGAAGGGGATTGTGGGGTGTTATGTTTGTTACACATGGTGTGGGGGATCACGGGGAAAACAGCGTAGTACAGAGAAGGCAGACAGTGAATCTGTGGCATCTTACTACACTGATGGACAGTGAATGCATTGGGTTTGAGTGGGGACTTGATAATACGGATAAATGTAGTAACCACATTGTTTTCTCATGCAAAACCTTCATAAGAGTGTATATCAATAATACCTTAATAAAAAAAAAAAGAGTCAGAAAGAATTCCTACGAATCCCAAGAGCAAAACAACACAATGGAAGAGTAGGTGAGAGACCTGAGCAGTCTTTTCACCAAGGAGGGAGACTTGTGAAGACGCATGACAAGACGTTCAGCATCATTAGTGATCAGCAAAGAGCAAATCAGGGCTAGAGAGAATTACCATTTTATATCTTTCAACAAAAAAATAAGGCGGACAATAACATATGTTGGATTTACAGGATCTTTTCTACATTGCTGATGGGATTGTAAATCGGTACACTGACTTTGGAAAGAGTTGAACATTTTCCTAAAGCTGAATATGCATCTAGTTTATAACCCAGCAATTCCACTCAGAAGTATATTTCCAAGAGAAACTGGCCCACAGAACAGGAGAACAAGGTATAACAACCCTCATAGCAGCACTGTCATAGACGAAAAACCACTGAAGCCTATCGATAGGAGAATGGATGAATAAATCATGATATAGCCACAAGAGAAATATTATACAACAGTCAAAAATGAAGTGCAGCAATGAGAGATAACATGGATAAATCTTAGCAATAAAGTATCAAGTGAAAAAAATTCCTCGAAAGATTACATATATGTTAAAAACAAATAAAGGAAAACGGCTTACTTTCCAGAAAAAAAAAGATTGTACTATCAATGATACCTTAATAAAGAATTAATAAACAAATAAATAAATATAGGGGTGCATGTGTCTTTTTGATTCAGGGATTTTGTTTCCTTCAGGTAAATTCCTAGAAGTAGAATTCCTGGGTCTAATGTTATTTCTATTTTTAGTTTTTTTGAGGAACTTCCATGCTGCTTTCCACAGTGGCTGCACCAACTGACATTCCCACCAACACTGTAGAGGGTTCCCTTTTCTCCACATCCTTGCCAACACTTGTTATTTCCTATCATTTGTATAGTGGCCATTCTGACTGATGTGAGGTGATATCTCACTCATTTCCCTGATGATTAGCAGTGTGGAGCATCTTTTCATGTGCTTGTTGGCCATCTGTATTTCTTCTTTGGAGAAGTGTATGTTCAGGTCCTCTGCCAATTTCTTAACTGGGTTTTTTTTTTTTTGGTTTTTTTTTTTGGTGTTAAGGTGTATGAGCTCTTTATATATTTTAGCTGTGAACCCCTAATCAGGTAAATAATTTACGAATATATTCTCCCATACTGTAGGATGCCTTTTTGTTCTGTTGATGGTGTCCTTTGCTGTACAGAAGCTTTTCTTTGATAGTCCGACTTGTTTGTTTTTTATTTTTTTTCCCTTGCCTGAGGACATGTGTCCAAGAAAAAATTGTTCATATTCATGTTCAAGGGATTTTTGCATATGTTTTCTTCTAAGAGCTTTATGGTTTCATGTCTTACATTCAGGTCTGTGATCCATTTTGAATTTACTTTTCTGTATATAGTTAGGCAGTAATCCAGTTGTATTCTCTTCTATGTAGCTATCCAGTTTTCCCTACAACAGTTATTGAAGAGGCTGTCTTTTCCCCATTGTATATTATTCATGGCTCCTTTATCGTATACTAATTGACCATGTATGTGTGGGTTTATATCTGGGTTCTCTATTCTGTTCCATTGATCTATGGTCTACCCTTGTGCCAGTACCATATGGTTTTGATTACTGTAGCTTTGTAGTATACCTTGAAGTCAGGGAGTGTAATCTCCCCAGCTTTGTTCTTCTTTCTCAGGATTGCTTTGGCTTTTGGGATCTTTCATGGTTCCACAGGAATTTTAGACTATTTGTTACAGCTCATTAGAAAATGCTATTGGAATTCTGATAGGGACTGTACTGAACCAGTAAATTGCTTTGTGCAGGATGGTCATTTTAACAATATTAATTCTTTCTGTTCATGAGCACAGGCTAGATTTCCATTTATTTGTGTCTTCTTTAATTTCTCTCATGAGGGTCTTGTAAATTTCAGAGTATAGATATTTCACTTCTTTGTTAGGTTTATTCCTTGGTATTTTATTCTTTTTGATGCAATTGTAAATGAAATTTTTTTCCTGATTTCTCTTTCAGCTAGTTCATTGCTAGTATATAGGAATGCAAATGATTTCTGCGTATTAATTTTGTATACTGAAACTTTGCTGAATCCAGTTATTAGTTGTAATAGTTTTTGGTGGAGTCTTTAGGGTTTTCTAATATCATGTCATTGCAAATAGTGACAGTTTAACTTCAGTTTAACTCCTTACCAAATTGGATGCCTTTTATCTCTTTTTTTATTTTTCTATTTTTTAATTTTGGTATCATTAATGTACAATTACATGAGCAACATTATGGTTACTAGACTCCCCCATTATCAAGTCCCCACCACACACCCCATTAGTCACTGTCCACCAGCATAGTAAGATGCTATAGAATCACTACTTGTCTTCTCTGTGTTATGCTGCTTTCCCTGTGCCCCCCCACACACACATTATGTACGCTAATAGTAATGCCCCTTTTTCTCCCTTATCCCTCCCTTCCCACTCATCTTCCCCAGTCCCTTTCCCTTTGGTAACTATTAGTCCATTCTTGGGTTCTGTGAGTCTGCTGTTGTTTTGTTCCTTCAGTTTTTGCTTTGTTCTTATACTCCACAGATGAGCAGTGAAATCATTTGATACTTGTCTTTTTCAGCTTGGCTTATTTCACTGAGCATAATACCCTCTAGCTCCATCCATGTTGTTGCAAATGGTAGGATTTGTTTTCTTCTTATGGCTGAATAATATTCCATTGTGTATAGGTACCACATCTTCTTTATCCATTCATCTACTGATGGACACTTAGGTTGCTTCCATTTCTTGACTATTGTAAATAGTGCTGCGATAAACATAGGGGTGCATCTGTCTTTTTCAAACTGGGCTGCTGTATTCTTAGGGTAAATTCCTAGGAGTGGAATTCCTGGGTCAAATGATATTTCTATTTCTAGATTTTTGAGGAACTTCCATACTGCTTTCCACAATGGTTGAACTAATTTACATTCCCACCAGCACTGTAGGAGGGTTCCCTTTTCTCCACATCCTCGCCAACATTTGTTGTTGTTTGTCTTTGGATGTTGGCCATCCTCACTGGTGTGAAGTGATATCTCATTGTGGTTTTAATTTGCATTTCTCTGATGATTAGGGATGTGGAGCATCTTTTCATGTGCCTGTTGGCCATCTGAATTTCTTCTTTGGAGAAGTGTCTGTTCAGATCCTCTGCCCATTTTTTAATTGGCTTATTTGCTTTTTGGTTGTTGAGGTGCGTGAGCTCTTGCCTTTTATCTCTTTGTATTGTCTGATTGCCATGGTTAGGGCCTCTAGCACTATGTTGAATAAAAGTGGTGAGAGTGGACATCCTTGTCTTGTTCCTGATCTTAGAGGAAAATATTTCAGTTTTTCACCATTAAGTACAATGTTAGCTGTGGGCTTGTCATATATGGACTTTATTATGTTGAGGTACATATCCTCTATGCCCATTTTGTTGAGTTTTTATCATTAATGGATGAATTTTGTCAAATGCTTTTTCATCATCTATTGAGATGATCATGAGGTTTTTAATCCTTTTTGTTAATGTGGTGTACAATATTGATTGATTTACAAGTATACCATCCTTGCATCTCTGGAATAAATTCCACTTGATTGTGATGGATGATCCTTTTGGTATATTTTTGAATTTGGTTTGCTAATATTTTATTGGGAATTTTTGCATCTTTGTTCATCAGGGATATTGGTCCATAATTTTTTTTTTGTAGTGTCTTTGCCTGGTTTTCATATTAGAGTGATGCTAGCCTTATAGAATGAATTTGGAAGTTTCTCCTTTCTTCTACTTTTTGGAATACTTTAAGAAGGATGGGCATTAACTCTTCTTTAAATTTTGTATAAAATTCAGCTGTGAAGCCATCTGGTCCATTTTATTTTTGGGGAGTTTTTTGATTAACAATTCAATTTTGTTAATGGTAATTTGTCTGTTCAGATTTCCTGTTTTCTTCTTTGAAGGCTGTACTTTTCTAGGATTGTGCATTTTTTCTAGGTTGTCCAACTTAATGGCATATAATTTTCATAGTGTTTGCTAAGAGTTTTTTCTATTTCTGTAGTATCTGTTGTGACTATTCTTTCTTCATTTCTGATTTTATTTGTGTACTATCTCATTTTTTCTTGATAAATCTGGCAAGGGGTTTATCTATTTTATTTATGTTCTCAAATGACCAGCTCTTAGTTTCATTAATTTTTTCTATTGTTTTATTCTTCTCTATGTTATTTATTTCTGCTCTGATCTTTATTATGTCCCTCCTTCTACTAAGTTTGGATTTCTTTTGTTCTTTTTTCAGTTTCTTTGTGAGTTTAGACTGTTTATTTGGTATTGTTCTTGTTTCTTAATGTAGGCCTGTATTGCTATGTACTTCCCTCTTAGAATGGCCTTTGAGGTGTCCCAGAAATCAATTGCTGTATTTTTGTTTTTACTTTTCTCCATGTATTGCTTGATTTCTGTTTTAATTTGACCATTGATCCCATAGGTTATTTAGAAGCATGTTGTTTAGCCTCCACGTGTTTGTGGGCTTTTTTCTTTTCTTTGTGTAATTTACATCTAGTTTCATACCATTGTGGTCTGAGAAGTTGCTTCGTACAATTTCAATCTTTTTTAATTTACTGAGGCTCTTTTTGTGGCCTAGTATGTGATCTATTCTGTAGAACATTCCATGTGTACTTGAGAAAAATATGTATCCTGCTGCTTTTGGGTGTAGAGTTCTGTATATGTCTGTTAAGTACATCTAATGTATTTTTCAGGGTCTCTGTTTCATTTATTTTCTGTCTGGTTGATCCATTGATGTGAGTGGTGTGTTAAAGTCTCCTACAATGAATGTGTTGTAATCTATTTCCCACTTTAATTCTGTTAGTATTCGTTTTACATATTTAGGTACATCTATGTTGGCTGAGTAGATATTTATAATTACTATATCCTCATGTTGGACTGATCCCTTTATCATTATGTAATGTCCTTCTTTGTCCCTTGTTACTTTCTCTGTTTGAAATCAATTTTGTCTGATATAAGTATTGCTACTCCTATTTTTTTCTCCCTATTGTTTGTATGAAATATCTTCTTCCAACCCTTCACTTTTAGTCTATGTATGTCTTTGGGTCTGAAATGAATTTCCTATAGGCAGTATATAGAACGATCTTGTTTCTTTATCCATCCTGCCACTCTATGTCTTTTGATTGGTGCATTCAGTCCATTTATATTTACAATAATTATTGATAGGTATGTACTTATTGAAATTTTATTAATTGTTTTCTGTTCATGTTTATAGCTCCTCTCAGTTCCTTTCTTCTTCTCCTATACTCTTCTCTTGTTATTTGATGGTTTTCTTTAGTGTTGTGTTTGGATTTTTCTTTTTTTAATTTTTTGTTTATCTATTATACGCTTTAAGGTTTATGATTACCAATGGTTCAAGGATAGCTTCCTGACTATATAACAGTCTGACTATTCAGTTGCTGATTTCTCTATTTCAAACACAATCTAAAAGTACTTTTCTTTAAGTATGGAACACCTCAAGAATTTGAGTGTCATCCGTGAACAGGGGCCATGCTAATCTTCTCTGTATTGTTCAAATTTTAGTGTATGTGCTGCCAAAGTGAACACCCAAGAACACCCAAAGTAATTTAATTTTTGTTTTGGTCCTATCAATGAAAGAAAATAAATGTAGTAGTATTCCTTATTGCACTCAGGGACAGGGAATAATATTAAAACAGCATTCCTACAAGTAGTGCAAATGCAAATAATTCACTAATAAGAAGTCAGTTACAGAACTGCAAAGAGAAAGTATCTCCCATGAGCTAATAAAGTGATAACATTACCTAGCCTTCTATGAAGCAGTAAATTCTGTCATACTGATAAAATCTGTACAATAAAAGCTTTAAGTTTTAGCTCTTTCTGACTTGTCAATTACAAGATTGTATTTTCTATTTCACATGGATATTTCCCCCTTTATATAAAAAATTATTGACAGTTCCTGTTCTTATGACCAGTTCTGACATTTTAATCTTCTCTCTTTATCTTAAATACTTACGACGTGTGACAGTTTTGAAACTTGAATTTATCTGGCTTTCAACATTTCTACAACAAATTTGGTAGGATTTTTTTTTTAAATAAAGAGTATGGTGCCTTGAAAAAGGCAAGAAAAATGAGAAGAAGACCTCCTATTTCACCTCTTGAGGATTCTGCTTCCTTTCAGTTCTTCAGTGGAAATAACAAGTAGTCATGTTTCTTCCATGTATTTCATACTTAAATCTTGTTCCCTACTATCAGTTGAGTATCAACAAATTTCAACTTAACACAAATGCTTACAAGTTTCCGTATCTCAGACAGAAAAAAAAATACCATGCACAAATCTAGTTCAACATATCATCAAATACATTATAAGAGTTAAATGGAAGATGTTGTGATTAAACCCTTCTAAGAGTTCCCATTGTGAAGCTGATGAACTACTTGTTATGGGGGACTGTTCTCCTTTCCATAAGTAGTTGAAAAGAAGACACTGGTCTACAATGTCTTTCTATGCCTCCACTTCTTGCTTTAATTCTGCCTAAGCAGTCTGCTTTGATCTCAGCTTGCTGTAATTCATCAAAAAAGACATGATAATGGCTTTTCTTACCTTAGGTATATATCCTTAAGATCATATTATTTTTTTCTGTTGAAACTTTTTTTTTAAACAAAAATAAATAGTGCTCTACTCAATCATAATATAAGTTGGTAACGGGAATAGTAGTATGACATGGAGAATATAGTCAATGATTTTGTAACATCTTTCTATGTTGGCCAATCGTTTGGGTGTGGATTTAATAATACGAGTAACTGCTGAACCACTGTGTTGTACATTTGAAACCAATATAAGATTGTATATCAATAAAAAAATTAAGTAAATAAATAAACAAATAGTGCTCTGTAACTAAATCAGCAATTAACATAAATAAGCTAAATCACCATTGAAAATCCTTTGGCATTGCTATAGAAAAGCAATGGAAGAGTAAACATTAAGCATGTTAGAGGCACACATTGACAGTGGAAAATTAGTCATTTCTGGCATACTAAAGAGGTTTATAAAACGCAGTTCATTTTGACCATCCTTAGAAAGTGGCACAGATTATCAGAGCTATACATTTTTTAATTTTGTTTTTCTGATAATAAAAGTAAATATATGGGATCACACAATGATCACATTTGTCAAAACAGTGTTTTGTGTATTTAATTGTAAATCTTACCTCAAAAAAAACCAAAACTGTAAACATATACCAAACTCTGATAATAATATGCATGCTGGTGTATGTAAGGGTAAATGTATTGAAGCCTGCAAATTACTTTGAAATGCATCAAAATTAACTGATGGATAAAAGGATACATAGATGGATATATATACAATAAAACAAGTATTCATGTTAACAGCAGACCCTAGAGGGTAGATATACAGATATTCACTATAAAACCCTTCCAACTTTTTTTTTATGTCTGAATATGTTCATAAGAAAATGTTGGGGGGAAATAAATATGAAATCATCATTAAAAAAAGGAAAATATAAGAAAAATAAAAACCCATAGAGGCACCAAGCAGACACTTGGGATCATGTTATATATGTTTTGTATCTTGCTTTTGCCACTTAACAGTATATTATAAGCATTTTCCTAGCTCTTTAAGTATTCTTCCAAATGCAATGGAATTGCATTATACAAATGTAGCATAATTTTTTTGGCTTTATTGAGGTATAATTGACAAATAAAATTGTAATACATTTAAATTGTACATGATGATTTTAATACACATGTACATGTTGTGAATGGATGCCTATAATCATGTTAAAACATTTGTCAACCTTCCATATTTACCTTTTGTGTTAATGTGTGGAAGATATAGCATAATTTAAAAGAAAACTGTTGTAGGACACTTTGGTTGTTTTCAGTTCTTTGCAATTATATATCTGAGATGAGCAGCTTATTGTATCCATCTTTCTGCACACCTCTGATTATTTCCTTATGATAAAATCCTAAAAGTGAAATGTCTGGACAAAAGGAAATAAGTATTTTAAGATTTTTGATATATTTTCCTAAAATCTTTACCAAAAATTTTACCAATCTGCATTCCTAACAAGAGCATATCACAGATCATAGCTATCTACACAGATGACATTAAATTTTAACTTAAATGTTTCCATAAATAAAATTTATCTATAACCCCTCTTTCTCCCAGAAGAACAAAGGATTAAAAAAAAAAAAGTCTACAACAAGCAAACCTAGTACCCAAATCTTGGTTTCTAAATATCTTACTCCCAAATCAGGTACCCTGAATCAGGGCTTCTTGAAGAAATGGCTGACTATAGGAATGAGGCAGGAATTAGATGAGTCTGGAACATCTTTTTGTGCCTGAAAGTACGAAAATACTAAAAAAATGATGGACACAAATCAAAAGGACACAAGAGTCAACTTGAAGGGACTATTACTTACTAAATCAGGGACAATTTAAGCATGAACATGAGTAACAATAGTAATGGACTATAACATTTTGAATTTGAAAAAGAACCCATACACCTACAATGAAACAATAAATAAATGAATTAATGGCTGAATAACTAAGTGAAGAAGGAAGGAAAGAAGGAAGGCTCTCAGTTATGCTAAAACTTTTTGCTTTCTACACAGTAACTGTCATCATATTTGACTCAAACAGGAATCACCAGTGGCTGCTAAAAACACTGGGTAATGTTTGTTGAAGAAAGATATCACATAGCCTCAAAGTACCTACCATCAGCTTAATTATTAACTATGAAGCAAAAATTTTTTACTGTGGAGAAATTGGGTGAGCCCCTCTCAATCAAGGATTTAAAATTATTATCACCAAAAACAGGACAAACTGACATTGCAGGTCTCCCATTAAGATATGCCAAGGACACATGACCTATGTAGCATTTCTAACAAAACTACATAACCTTATACTAGGCAAGAGGGAGTGAAAGTCAGATGAACCCTAAATAAGGGACATTCTACAAAATTATCCTGCACTCTTCAAAAATGCCAAAGTTTAAAAGACTAAGAAAGACAAACTATTACAGAGTAAAGCACACCAGTCAGGTACATTAACTAAATGCAACACATGATCCTGGATTGGATCCTGGGTTGGAAAAAATTGCCAGAAAAATCTATTATTGGGACAATTGGGAAAATCTGAATATAGATTGCAAGACAGGTAATATTCTTTTATCAATATTAAATTTTCTGAAATTGATAGGTATACTACGGTCGAGTTCTGAGGAGATGCTAAAGTATTTAGGGATAAAAGTACATAACATCTGCAATTTACTCTCATGGTTCAGTAAAGAATAACAAAATATGTATGAATACATATAAATCACAATACACAGAGAGAAAACAAATGTAAAATGTTAGTAAGTGGTGATTCTAGGGGAAGGATATGCTAGAGTTCATGGTGCCAAATTCTTGTACGTTCTCCCTAGGTGTAAAAGTTTTTTTTTTAATAAAGCTTTAAAGAACTACCAAGATTTTAAGTATATTCCATTGTTTTTTCTAAATTGCAAAAGTAATACATACTCACTAAAGCAGAAGAAAGTAATACATATTCACTAAGCTAGAGGTCTACTAATAAAATTAAAATAAAGTCTTTCTCTACCTCTCACATAGGCAAAATTAAAGAGCTTGGTATATATTTTTTTCAACTTTTACTAAGTTCATAAAATATATATTTAATCAAATATCAGGATATTCTTAAAGTGTTATATGAGTGAACTACAAACATATAAAATGTTCCATTGCTTCTAAGACTTATTGGCAAAAATGACCAAGTGACATAGCACTGAATCCATAAACTGGAAAAAACCCAGAGCTTATTACTCTCATCTTATCACTTAGAAAACACCTACCCAGCAAACCAATACACAGTTCATAAAGTATAACAAATATTTACATTAAAAAATGCATGTTTTGTTGCGAATAACTGCCAACCCCTAGCCAAAATTTTCTACATCTTATGATCAAGTGTGGGGATACTTTGCAATAACTTACCATGTCTCCTTATCATTGACAGTCACTGACTAGATCAAGCCCCAAAGCTGAAATTTGTTTGTTTTTCCTACTTAGAAATTTATGAGTTATGCTCCTGCAGTTTACTGTAATCAACTCAATTTCTGAACAATACCCACTCAGGTTGAATAACTACCAAGAGCAGGACTTGGCAGTTTCCAGTTCTTGCTTTCACCCCTGCGTTTTCCATATCATTTTCCTGGCTTTCTCAAAAATAGTAAAAAAGTATTAAGTACAGGGGGAAGGTGGTGTGCATGGGTTGCAATTATTATTTTCCTATCAAATCTATTTCATGTCTCATAAAGTCTGTCACATCCAACAATCATGTAAGATTATGTTTGCTGTACTGAAGTTGCATGACCTAACACTTAAATATACTAGCAGACTTATATACTTCTTTGAATATAAATTTAATGGAATTGGTTTATTTTCTATTCTTACCTGAGTAAGGTCAACTAGAGATTTCAGAGTTAAAAAGTAAAGAACAGGGGGTCTAATATCCTGAATTTCACTTGCCCCTCCTGGAGCAGCTTAATACTCTTCTCAAAGCTCTATTTCCCAATCTATAAAATAGGCACAATAATGCCTGCATATACAAGACTTAAAGGTCTGCTAGATAAAAGAAATGGTATTACTTGGCTACTATTTTAAAATTTTTATCAAGATATGAGGGGAACGGAACTTTTCCTACCCTTCTGTTTTACACACATTGGGTTTAAAAGCTGTCACTTCTTCATGTTCTCCACAATCTAAAGATACCCCAAGACAGAGATATCTTAGTCCTTCCAACCTGGCTTGACAGTTGGAAACAGCTGGTGATCACACAGTCACACAGCTTTGACAGGAGGCGACGCTGCAAAATGCCACCAGTTGGGTTTACTTCTCTAATCAATTGCTACAGTTCACTGGCAGCAGTTAATGAAAAAAGTGAAGGGGATTAACAGATATTTATGGAAAAGTTCACTTAAAAAAGATATTGAAAAGAACTATAATTAGCCAAAACAGGACGTAAATAGAAATGACCAAAACAAGCTCCAGAGGGTAGCTATTAAACGTTATCAATGCCACTGGGCCTCTGCAGGTCAGCCCCACAATTAGCTTTATTCTCCAGGTATCAAACTGAATGTGGTGACGATATTGTGTTACCTTCCTAAAAAAGATGAAGGGCCTGTGTATGAGTTTAGAGCTTGACAAGGATCAGCACAAATCCCAGACTCTGAGAGCCAAGAAACTTTTCTGATTTTAAAAGTAGGGTAGTTCTCTGGCTAGTCCCTGTTAATTCTTCATGAAACAATGTCCATCACTGTTGGCTTCAAGGAAAGGTGAAAGCCAAAAAGATTTTTTTCTTTTTTTTTGCTTATTTTTCAGTAGAAATATTGCCTATGTTTCAGTAGAAAAGTAATTGGTTTTTCTTTTTTAAAAGACAACTCTTCATCACAAATTCACAGACAGAAAATGGAAACTGAATGAAAACTTTACACATTACTCTTTACTGACCCCTTTTGGCTGACCTAGGGAAAAGAAAAGCCTGAAGCCTCGAAACGTGTGAAATCTCACCTTCCCGAGAGAAGAAAGAGCTCAGAGAACATTTGGTCTTTCATGCCATGGAAAGAAATCCTCTAAGTTCAGATGACCCCTAGTAGAACTCAACCCTAAAGCACACGCTGCAGTGATTTCTATTTATGGGGCTCCCAGAATGGAAATTGGGAAACGGCCTCATGGATCAGCCCCAAAGGCCTGGTCCCCGGTAGCCTGTGACTTCTGACTTTAGCTTAAAAAACTTACTTAAGTGCTATCGTGACTGTTTCTGAAAGTGAGAAAAGACCTTACCTCTTTTTCTATTTTGAGTAGTTTCTTTACAGCCACCTCCTTGTCCTGTGATATCCATTTGGCTCGATAAACACTCCCAAAACTTCCTCCACCGCAGTTTTCAAAAAACTGCAAGTCATCAAATTTAATTTGCACAAAGGAGGTACCGAGAGACGACATCTCATAATGACAAAGTATTATACTTCCACAAAATCTGCAGAGAGAAAGAAAAAATTGGATTATAAATATATTAGAATGAATCCTTTGAATCCCACTTTAGATAACGTATAACAGTCCTGTGAAACTTCCAGAAAGAATCTTGATGACTTAGGAGAAAGAAAAGCAAGACTGTAAACATATCAAAATGAAAACACTTACCCTGGCAGCCCGTGCAAAATTCAAAAGCAAGTTGTGCAGACTGAAACACAGCTGTCCACAGAGAAATGGCTCCGATTTCTCCCCTGACAGAACCTACAGCTGCACTTCTTGCACATCCCGGGGAGCTCTGCCTAAAGGCTACTGTGTCACCAGGTCTATCGGGAAGCCCTGACGAACGGGAAGCATGCTTTCAACAGCAAGCTTGCACAGCTCTTCTGGCATCTGAAGCATGCCATCTCTCCGCCTTGTGCTCACTTCACACAAAATACACATAACCTAAGCAACTGAACATCCGGGCACAAGGAGAGCCAAAATGCTGCAAACTAAACACGCATTCTGTGTTTAAATTCCAAAAGAAAATGTTCAGCCTAGGGATGATAAAAAAAACAGGCCAAGTGTTTTCCAGAAGTGGCTCCCTGGACTGTACACTGTAGCAGAACTTAATTAAAGAGTAGAAAATTTGCCCTTGATTACAATATATTAAGTCATCCAAAGGACTCCGCCAAGAATGTTTAAAAAATATATTATGTTTGTTTCCAGAGGAACAGATTACCCCTCCCAGAGATTATTACAGTGATATTTTCTGCAGTCTAAGGAGTTTTACTATTCTCCAGGTAAGTGGTCATTCTTCATACCCCATGCCAAAGCACAGATTAGCAGGAAACACAAAACAAAAACATACAAATAAGAAAACAAAGGACTAAAATTTTGAACCCGCATAAACAGGTGAATAAAAAAGTATGCATACATATCCTTGCCAAAATTATAAGCCAGAATCTTATAATGAGGGAGCAAAAAGACAAATCCATATGCACAAGGCATTCTACAAAACAAGTACTCTGGACTCCTCATAATTATCAATGTCACAGAAGATTTTTTTTTAAAGTAGGAATATTTCTAGCTTTAAAGAGGGCTTAAAGAAATATGATGATTAAATGGAATGCTAGATCATTGACTGGATTCTGGATCAAAAAAATCTGCATAAGTTATTATTGGGATTTTAAAGAAATCTGAATAACAGTTACATATTATATAATATTATTTTATCAATGGAAGATAATGGTGTTTTGGTTTTGTAGGGGTATGTCCTTGTTCTTTGGAGATAGACTGGAAGACGTATTAATGTATGTTATCTATAACTTAATTTAAAATGGTTCCATTCCTCCTCCCCCTCCTTAAACAGTGTGTGAGGAAAGAGAAAGAGGAAGCAAATGTGGCATATCTAGGCGAAAGTTACATGGGCATTTTACTACTCTTCCCATTTTTCGGGGGGGGGGGGTTGATTATTTTCAAGATACAAAGGTGGAGGGTGCAGTTTCTATCTATGTAAATTGACAAAATTTCTTCATAAACATCTTTAGGCTTTGCTGAGTGATGTACACAGTCAGCTCACAGATCTTAATGTACAGCTGACTAGCAATCCCATTTCAGGGACATCAGGCCACTGAAGAACGCTGATTTCTCATGCAGAGTCAGACTCTGCTCTACTTTGGAGGAAGGCAAGAGAGAAGATTATTTGTTCATCCTCTTAAGTTTAAAAGCTAGCTTAAGAGTCTACACGAAAATACAGGGGTTCCATAAATGCTGAAAAAGCATTCAACAAAATTCAACATCCATTCATGATAAAAACTCTCAACAAAATGGGTATAGAGGGCAAGTACCTCAACATAATAAAGGCCATATATGACAAACCCACAGCCAACATTATACTTAACAGCGAGAAGCTGAAAGCTTTTCCTTTCAGATCGGGAACAGACAAGGATGCCCACTCAACCCACTTTTATTCAACGTAGTACTGGAGGTCCTAGCCATGGCAATCAGACAACACAAAGAAATAAAAGGCGTCCAGATTGGTAAGGAAGAGGTCAAACTGTCCCTGTTTGCAAATGACATGATATTATACATAAAAAACCCTAAAGAATCCACTCCAAAACTACTAGATCTAATACCTGAATTCAGTAAAGTTGCAGGACACAAAATTAATACACAAAAATCTGCTGCATTCTTATATACTAATGATGAACTAGCAGAAAGAGAAATCAGGAAAACAATTCCATTCACAATTGCATCCAAAGAATAAAATACCTAGGAATAAACCTAACCAAGGAAGTGAAAGACCTATACCCTGAAAACTACAAGACACTCATGAGAGAAATTAATGACGAAACCAATAAACAGAAACACATCCCATGCTCATGGATAGGAAGAATTAATATTGTCAAAATGGCCATCCTGCCTAAAGCAATCTACAGATTCAAGGCAATCCCTATCAAAGTACCAACAGGATTCTTCAACAAACTAGAGCAAATAGTTCTAAAATTCATATGGAACCACAAAAAGACCCCGAATAGCCAAAGCAATCCTGAGAATGAAGAATAAAGCAGGGGGAATTATACTCCCTGACTTCAAGCTCCACTACAAAGCCACAGTAATCAAGACAATTTGGTACTGGCACAAGAACAGACCCATAGACCAATGGAACAGACTAGAGAGTCCAGATATAAACCCAAGCATCTATGGTCACTTAATATACAATAAAGGAGCCATGGATATACAATGGGGAAATGACAGCCTCTTTAACAGCTGGGGTTGGCAAAACTGGACAGCTACATGTAAGTGAATAAAACTGGATTATTGTCTAACCCCATACACAAAAGTCAACTCAAAATGGATCAAAGACCTGAATGTAAGTTTTGAAACCATAAAACTCTTTGAAAAAAAAAACATAAGCAAAAATCTCTTGGACATAAACATGAGCAACTTCTTCATGAATATATCTCCCCGGGCAAGGGAAACAAAAGCAAAAATGAACAAATGGGACTATATCAAACTAAAAAGCTTCTGTACAGCAAAGGATACGATCAGTAGAACAAAAAGACATCCTACAGTATGGGAAAATATATTCACAAATGACATATCCAAATTATAGAAAGAGCTCATGCACCTCAACAAACAAAAAGCAAATAAGCCAATTAAAAAATGGGCAGAGGAGCTAAACAGAAACTTCTCCAAAGAAGAAATTCAGATGGCCAACAGGCACATGAAAAGAAGCTCCACATCGCTAATCATCAGAGAAATGCAAATTAAAACCACAATGAGATATCACCTCACACCAGTTAGGATGGCCAACATGCAAAAGACAAAGAACGACAAATGTTGGCGAGGATGTGGAGAAAGGGGAAACCTCCTACACTGCTGGTGGGAATGTAAATTAGTTCAACCATTGTGGAAAGCAGTATGGAGGTTCCTCAAAAAACTCAAAATAGAAATACCATTTGACCCAGGAATTCCACTCCTAGCAATTTACCCTAAGAATGCAGGAGCCTAGTTTGAAAAAGATATATGCACCCCTATGTTTATCACAGCACTATTTACCATAGCCAAGAAATGGAAGCAACCTAAGTGTCTGTCAATAGATGAATGGATAAAGATGTGGTACATAATAATAACAATGGAATATTATTCAGCCTTAAGAAGAAAACAAATCCTACCATTTGCAACAACATGGATGGAGCTAGAGGGTATTATGCCCAGTGAAATAAGTCAGGTGGAGAAAGACAAGTATCAAATGATTTCACTCATCTGTGGAGTACAAGAACAAAGAAAAAAACTGAAGGAACAAAACAGCAGCAGACTTACAGAACCCAAGAATGGACTAACAGTTATCAAAGGGAAAGGGACTGGGGAAGATGGGTGGGAAGGGAGGGATAAGGGGGGAAAAGGGGGTATTATGATTAGCACACATAATGTAGTGGGGCTGGGGGGACACAGGAAAGGCTGTATAACACACAGAAGACAAGTAGTGATTCTATAGCATCTTACTAAGCTGATGGCAGTGACTGTAATGGGGTATGTGGTGGGGACTTGATAATAGGAGGAGTCTAGTAACCATAATGTTGCTCATGTAATTGTACATTAATAATACCAAAATAAAAAAAAGCAAACAAATAAATAAATAAATAAATAAAATAGCTAAAAAGTATATTCAACAAAACAAAACACCATTTGCAAGATTCTCTCAGGGTTACAGATGCTAGCTCTATCTTTTTATTAATAATTTTTATTTCATCAAAGCATAAAGTAAAATAGGACTATGAAGCTTATATAATAAAAAATAGAACTCTCCTGCCTCACCCCTCGCCACACCCAGTTCTCTCTCCAGAGGGAACTAATTTCAACTCCTTTAGCATTTTCTTCTGGAATTTACCTCCATATTTCTAAAAAATGTGTTTACATTGCTACTTTTTGATTGTTCCATTTTGAATACTACCTATTCAGTTCTTTCTGTGGAAGATAAGGATTTAGTTCTCATAGTTCACCCTTTACCTCTTTGCATACAATGTGTTACACTTGTCCAATTTCCCAGCTTCCAATTATAGCGTAACATTTAGGTAAGTCAACATTCAGGGTTTATAGTTGTGTGACAAACTAAATAGTATTTTCATGAGTGCTATGTAGGCTTCAATTCAATGACTTTTCCTTTCTTGGATAACTTTTTGTTTCTCCTAGAGTTATTAGTTGCTCTGTTTTTGTTGTTTGCTCAGCTTTTTATGCACCTAACATTTAACCTCATCAAGCTCTCCCAAGAGCTGCAAAACTCCTCTCAATAAAGTTAAAACAGGTCACTTTTCTTGGGAGGAAGGGGAGATTTATTTTTTATTTCTAGACATTTCTCCTATACCCTGCATCTTGATTTATTCTGGTTGCAATGTTTGCTCTCTAGGCCTGATGTGGACTGGGACTTCCCTTCACCATCATCCTAAGGAACTCCCTTCACCTTCTCCTCTGTGGGAACCCCTGTCCTTGGATCTCTTGGCTTCTCTTTCTTGGTTTATTGCCTTGTTTTAACAGTGCACATCTTTCAATAGCTACATGAACAGAATGCCCAGAGCATAATTTTTATTTTTATTTTTTGAGAATCTGTGAGTCTTAAGATGTGTTGATTGGTGGCCTGGCTGGATATGCAATTCAATTCCAGGTAGGAAATAATTTTCCTTACAATTTCAAAAGTATTACTTCAGTCTTCTAGTTTCTAATGTGGCTGCAAAAAAACAGTCTGATGCTTCTCTGGTAACTAATCTGTTTTATATTATTTTTTTCTTCTCTGAAAGCTTTTGAGATCCTATACTCATCTCTGGAATCCTGAAATTAATAGGATATGCTTAAAATGAATCTTTCTCATTCATTGAGAAGACACAGTGAGCTCTCTCAGTCTGAGTCTCAGGCATGTCTTTTAATTCTGGGAATTTTCCTGTTTTATTCTTTTACCACTTATAGTCACTTCCACTTCTTGTCTCATTCTCTACACACATTTGAGGAACTACTTGCAGTTTCTGTGCTGACTTCTTTTTACATTTCTGTGCCTTTGCACAGGGCTAGTGTGTCTGCTTCAAATGCCTTTCTCTGTCCAGCAGACTCCTGTCCTTTGAGCCTCATGAGCAGAGCTAAATTCTCCTTCTGTGCCAGAGCACCTTTCTGTACACATCATCTTTCCCTATAACTTCCCACCAGATTATAAATTCTGTAAGGGCAAACCTCATTTCTATTCCTGGATTTTCAGCACCTAGTACATAGCCAGGAACAATGTACCTTTTCCATTCAAAAATATTGTTGAATGAATGAATGACCAAATCAATGAATAAATAGTTTCTGTCTATTCTTCCATTATACCTTTTGGAAAGATCCCAATCAGAGTAAGTAAAATCTGAGAACTGCAGCTTTTGCAAATGCCTCCTAGAGGATTCTCAGGCACATCCTGATTTGGAAACTGCTGCCTAGGCTTCTAGGAGACTGAGGAGAGTATGTCTAGGACCTCAAGGATTGGGTGTCTCTAAGTCCAAAGGAGGAGAAAAACAGAGATCTGAAACAGGATGAGGTCACTATGAATACACCTAAAGCCTCTCATCCAGAGCCAGTCCAGGATGAACTGAGGTAGAGTCAGTCACATATGAAACTGACCTAAGAGTGCTAGAGGAAGACTGCCCTTTAAGAAATATAGTTCTCCAGTATCTTCAACTTTGGAGATGAAGCAACAAGTCATGTTCTTCCCAGAATCACTGTTACTAACTTTGTAATATATCTTGCCATTTGGAAAGTGGCTACATATGAACAGAACTATGTAATTACTTGAATCTTTTATTGAGACCATAAAAAAAATACGTTCCAACTGATTACCAAAGAGACTAACAATTCTGGGGTGTACAAGTACAGGTTGTAACTCCAGTGAGCTTGGCAAAGCATCATGGACTTGCATCATGGACTTAGCTAAAAAAACCTGACTAAGAGTTCCACTGCCATCTACATGAGTGTCAGACATACACAGGTTTCTCCTGCTATCAAAAGTAGAGCATTCTTAAGAAACCTTTCAGAAGCCGAAATGGCATGAAGCAAAAAAAAATCACCATTAAATTATATGGAAAATGTTTTAAGTGTTCCTGGACCCAAAAAAATGGCTTCTCTTAGGCTTTTCTGATACCTTAGGACACGTCCTACTAACTGATGCACAAAATAAATTGAGATAAAGCATAGATTCTAGCAGACACAGTTCACAGCTATGGCAGGCTAGTGATAAAGATGCTGAGTCTAGTTCCCGGGAATAACAGCTTGCTGCAAAACACACACTAAACATTATTTTTACTTTTCACCTTTTTTCATAAAAGCAAAAAATTCTCTTTAGATTTCTTTCAGGTAGTGAAAACAGGTGCTAATGCAGATCTTTTATAAAAGCGAAGTGGCTTAATGTAAACTTTTGAAAAGCAGGGGATACCTGTGCATTTATTTTTCCCCTTGAGCTTTCTCTCCTTTAATTTAAAATTATTTTTCTAAGAGTATCAACTTATGACCAGAACAATGGAAACTATGAGTTGCTAAATAATCACATTTAGAGAATACTGGGAAAAACTGCCACCTGATTAAATTACGTTGGATTTGTTCTCCTATAAATACACCACAATGTAATAATGAGCCTTCTGTATAAGTGTATTTACATCATACACCCAGTCAAATGATTTTTTCATCCCATCAGGTTAAAATAATTGCTTTTACACCAGAAAGGCAAAAATGTTTCTTCATGCAACAAGTCCCGAATTTTGTAGTATTCTAACTTCTATTTCATAAACTCTCAAAACTGCTTTAAATATTAATGGTAAACATCTACTACACAGCCCTGAAGGGTGAGTAGAACAGGGATATCACAAAAATCAAAGTATAACAGGGTGTCAAAATTCTGAAAATGTTGAAAATCACTAACATGGTGGTTGAATCCCATCATACGAGTACTTGAGTAGTAAAACAATTTTAATTTCCTTAAAATTAAAAAAGAATTTTTAACCATTCACTAAACTGCTGAAAGCAAATATATGTAACACTACCAGCTAATCATCAAGAATGAAACCATATGGAGGTAGAGAAACATAAAGTGAATTATTTTACTTTTTAAAATTTCTAGCCTTCCAGTCCAAAAAATATACACTTTTGTCCTGAATTAAACACAAAAACAAAACAGACTCCAATAACATTCTAACATAAAAAACAAGGCTTAGAATTAGATAGATATGAGTGTGAAACTCTGTCTTTACTTCTGAGTAACCTTGAACCTTGAATATTTTCTGACTAATGACATTTCCAGACCCAGTAAGTAAAAAATTTGAAATCTCTTCCATTCTGTTACCAAATATCTCAAAGTTGATAGCCCAAAAGTTATCAAGTTTGCCCAGAATTATTTGACTTCTTTGATAAGCCTTACTTACTTCAAAATATTTCAACACAGAAGTAGCATGGTCCAGGGAAAGACTCCAGTTAGAGAGCTCAAGTAGTGACTCTCAATTTACCAGCTGGTATACGTTGGCCAAGGCAGTGTGCTTCTCTGACCTCAAGTTTTTTACTGGCAATAATACCCATTCTGCACAGCTGCTGGGAAGTGGGAGATGTTATGAAAGTACCTTGCATTATGCCTAACACCTAGTATACAATTTCAGTAAATGGAAATTACGGCTATTTTAATAAATCTTGATACCATACTTAACCAACTATTTCTTCAACCTTCATAGTTGGGTATGCTTTTCTTAAGAGTTTTCTTTCCTTTACAGAATTGTTTTATATTATACCTCTCTTAGTTCTGTAGAGCGATTATTAATAGATAAACATATTAGTGATCCCCAAATCCTTTCTATCTGTGTTTCTTTGTGTATGCTTTAATTTTTTCTCACTCCTCTGTTTGCTACTTTTGGTTTTGGCCATTTTTGCAAGATATATTTTCTTAGTAAGTAATTATAATTTTCTTTCAACATTTTTTTCATAAGGAGAACATTTAAGTTATTAAAAGATCTTTTTTTTTTTTTTGCACTTTTTAGATACTAAAGTCTCTACGACCCATTTACTCACTGCCTGCACTCACCCTGGTGGGCTCCCAGGGCGCGCCTGCTTGCTGGGGCGGCTGCTGTCTCCTCTTAGAGCTTAGCTGCTGCATACCAAGTGGACTCAGGAAACTGCAACCAGCGTCATTAGATAACTGCAAGTCATTTTTTTAAAATTAAAGCTATTTAAGAACCAACTCTATTAGAAAATAGATTTTTGGACTTTTTCTGGATTTTTCTATCTTTTAGGTTTACCTAGGCCTATAATTTCTGAACTCAGATCCTTCCTCTTTTCTATCCCATATCGACACCTTTCCTTTTCCCCTTTTTCACAAAAGTAAAGGTGCAAGTTTATTTTCAATGTAACACAGGAAGAAAAACTAACTTGTTTTATTATGACCTGACTATGACAAAAGACTTTAAAACAGCCCTCAACAAATTCTTTGCCAACCTTACTGCCCTAATACTTATTTACGGGAGGATTATTTCAGCCTCCTTAATGTAGATTAGTGAATAGAATAATAAAAATATGCTTTATCATCATGCATCCTAAAACAATCCCATATGGATCACGGTTCTGCAGTAATTTTTTTTCTACAAGTCTTATCTTCAAAAAATGGGGAAAACTCTGGTTTGGTGTATTTGTTCTTAACACCAAGGTCAAAGTTCAAAGATTCTATTCCTACACGGGCCTCCTATGGTACTATATTTTTATTTTTAAGTCACTCAAAACAGATAAGACCTGTAAGACTAGTTGGGGGACATTAGGTATACAAACAGAACTAACGAGCACCTTCTCTACCATAGATACTCCTTTCTTCCAAAGCTGCCATGGGAAAGCAGTATATCTTCTATATAATTGGGTGGGCTCAGTGAATAGGACCTTTAGTCATGGATATCTGAGAGAAGCTGACTTTAAGAGTCAAAAAAGGACTATTGTTTCATTTTTTTTCCCTCTATGCTTTACTATATAACCATAGAGCAAAGGTTAAAAATGAGCTAAATGAAATATTTTTATTTGTACTTTAATATTTCAATTAAGGAAGATAAACTTCTATGGCACATTTCCTTCCCAGAAATGTTGTTACCAGAGGCAAAATAAAAGTGGAACAGGAATGTTAGAGGGTAGGGGCACTTATGCCACAGAAACGCTGTGTGGAAATGTGTCTGTGCTCAAACAGAAGCCAAACTAGGAACGCAAAGCAGGTACCATCCATGACACGGGTCACTGCAGGGGTTTTGTGCTGAATGATTGGAGGCATATGGAAGAGAACTGGACCAGAGTTTGAATAAAGTAAAGGAGCAAGGAGAGGGCACAGTGTCTCTGGGCAGCTAGAAGAGGAATTCACAGGTGTGCGGAGGGCAAGGGACGGGGGGGAGAGCAGGTGCTCAGGAATAAACAAGGCTCACTTCACTCAGCAGGCCCACCCAGCACTAGGTCCTACTGCTCCGCAGCTCTCTACCCTTGAACTGTTTTCTGTCAAATAGGAAGTCTGACCATCATGGCTGCTAACAAACAGGTACTACTTTGGACTAATTACCTAGTATAAACATTCGCTGAGTAGGGTAAGTATGAAGGTTAAAACCTGGTAACCTCAATGTAAGATGAAAGGAAACGGGAATATTAAAACTATCAAAGACCAAAGGACGACCCTATATTAAAGGTATCTGTGGATACAAGTTGCAGAAAGAATTCCTTGTTGGAGTTGCCTAACAAAATCTGTCACCTTGTGTAGTAGTGACTTTCTCATCACTGAGAACGTGCAATGGGAGTTGGGCATGTGGAGGAGATTCCAGCATCAGCTAGAACAGAATGAATGGGTGTTTTCTTAAAGATCCACTCCAACCTTATAAGTATTCTACTATAAAGTATGGATGGTCACCCTTCTCTTCTTAAGGACATAGTCATGAACCTCACACAGAGCCCCTTGACATTGTGGAGGAGCGCAGTGATCAACGTCACTGACGGAAATAATGGAGATGACTGGACCATCCTCCTAACTTTCCCCTCCCAAACTGGCTGAGAAGGAGAAAGTCATATTCCAGATTTCTACTCTACAACTATCTTTTCCTCTCTCCTCCTCTTCCCTATTTCCAAAGCAAAGCACTCTGTTCACATTGAAAACCAGAGCATAACGATGGAAAGAAAACTCTGGATGATAATCTACCTCTCTTCCTTTCTCAGCGAAGCAGAACTGCAATACCACACGCAGTGGGCTGGCTACAGAGCTTAATGGTGCAGCACCATTCATCAGAGCCAGGCCCATGCTCCTCAAACATGGGCGCTCCGACCCACGGGAGTATGCAGGGCTCTGCAGAAGGTGTATGGATAAACACACATCCTATAGCACTGACTTTAAGATTTGGGGGAATAAATACACTTAGTGTATCTGTTTGTATTGGTTTGTTCAAGAAAGCCAATCAGTACAAAAGACAATGCAACAACCATGTGCATTTTTTAAGATTAAATACAAGATTTTAAAGAAAGAGCTTGCTTACACTGGGGGCTTTTGTGGCTATATACACAGATCCCTGAAGAAACACACTTTTCCCCTCAATAGGGTGCTTCAGTAGTGAAGTTTAATAAGCAAAGATTTATTCCATGACTTTTAGACAACAATTTTGCCTTCTCTTTTTCATTTTCCTACATGGAAGTACAGGGATGAGTCCAGAAAGGATGTTGGTCTCTGACGATAAACTGTGCTCAGAATCAGCTCTAAGAATGATTGCAGGTAATTTTGGTTTTGGTCTTCTAGGTCATAATTTTCCCTTATTCATACAACTCCCAACTTCTTCAAACTCCTCAAAGATATTTAAATGCATTAATTTTCAGATTCTCCCCCAGGAATATTACAAAGCTGTATGTAATCAGAGAGGCATACAGAGCTGCTTTAGAAATCCTCATACTCAAATCAGGAGAGTACTTGTAAAATCCTCCCATCTCTACATACACAAGTTAAGTATGACTCAGGAACAGGGCAGGCGACCAAGGGCAAGCCATGGATGGGGAGAGGGAAGACAAGCAGCTTTCTCCAGGTGTAACTCAGGAATGTGGAAACACACCCTTCTCTACCACTCAGTTATGGCAGCTGAAGTTTCAGGCACTGTTTCAAGCATTTCCATATGCTGTTTCATATACTTATGATTATGAAGCAGGTATTACTGTCCCCAATTAACATGGGAGGAAACTGAGGATCAAGGCCGTATAAGTTGCCCAAACCAACTTACAAGTGATGCAACTGGGATTCACACTCAGGTCTGCCCTCAAAGTGGTATCATTACTTCTACCATATCTTTTTTCCGTGGCATCATTCTGTCTCCTCCTTCTAATACCTAATGTCACTAGATTGATTACCATCCACCTAAAGTTCACTTTGAGGCTTTAAATTCCTATTAGCGATTGTGATTCTGGGGTTAGGGTATCAAATGTGTGGCTGCTTTGTTCTCACAGAATCTTCTGCCATGTTGGCATTATTTAACTGCTATTAGGACATAATCAATGCTTCAGCTGTCTGTGAGAGGGTCTGACACAAAAGCACCCATGTATCAGTCAATCCAATCTAAGCTCCAGCATTTGTAGCTCTCTTTCCTTAACAGGTACAGTTTCCTGGTCACAGCTAGAACTGCTTATTTGTGTAGTGGGGCAAGGTTAATAGCCACAAAAAAGGTAGCCTAAATCTTCCCTGCAGTAAGACCAAAGGTGCCATATACATTCCCATTACATTTAGATAGATAAGACATCTTCCCTGTCAATCTGTCCTGGGTAGAATAAAATGGAAACAAATGATCTAAGCTGATTTTTATTTCCAACATCTCTGGATATAATGTTGTCTTTTTCTAAGTACTATATCACCACAAACTCCTTTTTCTGATGAAAAAAAATCATTTAGTCTCTCCTCTGTATTCTCTGAATCCATCAATTTCTAAAATCAACTGTTTTCTCGTTTAATCCACACTAATAGCTTCGCTTTATGCCTGACCTCTTTTCACCAAACATCACTGTAATTTCTTTGGTGTTTTCTCTAATGACTAGATTACTCATTCCATGCCCCTCATAACTCATTTATAATTTTGTAGCCCTATCAAAGTCAGTTTCACTGCCCATTTCAGATAGGCACTCAGCCAATATATTGCCAATAACACTCACTCTTGTGCTAACTCAAAATACACAGTACAGCTTGCCAAGTTTCCTTATTTGGCAAGAAGGGCCCTTAGTTCCCAAGATCTTTGACCATCCATTTTTAGATCTAAATCTTCGTGCTTAATATTTGGATATTTCTCTTTTTACATGTCCTATGTGTTGCCTAAAAGAATAAGAAAAAGAGATCAATCATCTATTTGCTTTCTTAGACCTAAGAAAAAAATGTGCTTTCCATTGCATTATGATCCTTTACTCTGCAATTACTACAACTAAAGCCTGATTTAAACAATATTTTCCAGTTTAAAGAAATCCTAGAATAATCCCAAAAAAGTTATAGCAGGAATTAAGTTGCTAAAGTTTAAAAATAAACTGTACCTTTGCTCTGAAAGACCACTTTTCTTTATCTTAATTCTCTCTTTCCATAAACACTAAATTTATATTCACTTGTAATCTGCCAAATCTCCCACTATTGTAGCAGGAATTTAAAACATAGGCTCTACAATGACCAAAACCATAATTAAAATGCAGCCATCACATACTTTTTGAAAATCAAAAAAGGACAAGAAATTTCACTGTAAAGATGAGCCTACTAGAAAGAAGATATTAACTGTCTTGAATCACTTGCTTATTTTGTTTTGAAAATGGGTGTGTAAGTTCAGATCCACTGAATCCTAGCTGTTCAAATGAGGTCAGGAAAGCAAGAAGGCTCTCCTAAAACAGCTTCAGAGTTAAAACAGGAATATACTTAGACAACCATTTTAAGTCAAATAACTCTCAAATTAATTATGTAAATCGATTCTAATACTCCATTATTGAGGGAACTGCTTGCTGTAATCTCAGTGGAACGGCCACTAAATGGTACTGCTTTCATTATTAAAAATAGTAATTAAGTTCCCCATAAAGAGTGCTTATGCAAGATCTCAAGGCGCATCAGAAACATAGTTTCTGCAGTCTAACAATGTTTGCGCCATTATTTGGGGCAATTCGATGTCACCTCGCCAGTTCCGTACTACAGTCTCCCGCAAGCTGTCAGGAGTAAGCGAGGCGTGGCGGCGGCCTCGGCGTTCACCGCGGGGCCTGGGGCCCGTCTCAGAGCCCAGTACCGGGGGGGCACCTCGGCGTCCGGGGAAGGAGAAGAGGGACGCGCGAGGGGGCCGGTGGGCGCAGGCTGCACGCTGCCCAGGGGAGCGCAGGGGGCGGCGGCCCTGGGGGGAGAGCCGGCGCGCGGCCGGGAAGTCACGGGCCCCTCCTGCACGCACAGGCCTCCGCGGGCAAGTGGCC
>JAVSCE010014056.1:0-14498 GCA_032199065.1 Smutsia gigantea | reverse complement strand
AAAGACATCGGAATGCAGATGGCCTCCAAATGCCAAATGGAGAAGCATTGCCTTTATTCAGCAGACATATATAGGAGTGACATGATGAATGTGTCCTTTTGAGAATATTAATCAAGTACCACTGTGCAAGATGGATTTGAGGGCAATAGACTGAAGGACAAGAGAGAAAGTCAGGACCCTTCATGCTTCTCAGAAATCTTGTTCTTCAGCACTTCCTTCTCTCCTTCCTCTCAGAAGGTTCCAAGCTTTTTAATAATTTTCTTCAGCCCCTTACCTGCCCATATTGCTTGCACTTTCAGACACTGACTGTTACTGAAAGAAAGTTAGACTTAGGTGGGAATGCCTTTCATTCTTGATTCTTTACTGCCAAACTTATCTCCAGCTTGCTCCCATTCTATCTTCCTTAGTATTAGTAGCCACCATTTTGAACACTTGCTGTCTCATGTAATCCTTACAGCTACACTATGAGAAAGGTTTAGTTATCTTCAGTTTGCAACAGAAAATTGAGGCTTAGAGTACTTAAATGGTTGTCAAGTTCACCCAGATAGCAAGTGGCAGATTTAGGATTTGAACCTAAGGCTATTTGACTCCAAGATCACATTATACTACTACTGTCTGAGAATAAGAGGGATCTGCACCACTCTCCTCTTGGACTCCATTCCATCTATCTCCTCTCACTTCCTTGAGGTCCTTCTCCAGAAACTATCTCCTGTCTTTTTCCTGTAAAGTCAACCTTTCTGTTTCTGTGAACTTTTCCTCTCAGTGAATATATACCCTAAAGTCTCATCTACTAAAAAAAAAAATCAAACTAACAAGAGTCAATTTCACCCATGTTTCTACCCTATAAATATCATCCAAGTTCATACTCTTTATTCCAAGTGTCTGTAAATATTTGTCTGTCCTATCTCTACTTCTTCACCTCCCACACTGAAATCTGGTTTTAGTCTCTACCACTACATGATATTACTTTTGCTAAAGCCACCAAATGGACAAATCTTATTTCAGTCGTTTTATTACCTAGTCTGTCCACTTTCAGTCTTCTTCTATTTGTCCCTATTCCATTGTGTCCAATTATTCTCAGTTTTCATATCACTACCTTACCTCAGATATCCATCATTGCTTGTCTGGATAAATCTTTTTCTGCTCTTAACATCTTCAATCCATTCTCCACACAGTCTGTAAGAGTAAACTTTCTAAAATGTAAATATAACCATATTATTGTACTGCTTAAACTCCTTCAATTCAAATACAGAACTACATAATATGTTGTACATGGCTCTCACAGAATTATAGCCTTTCTTTAGATTTATACGCCCATCTTCCACTCTTCCTGCTGCACACCCTGTATTCCAGTCATATTGAATGCCTTGCTTTATCATCTCCTCATGCCTTTACATGTGCTTTGCTCCTTCTATTTCATAGATCTCTTCCATCACTTGGTCACTTCTCTTTCTTCAATACTCCATTCAAATGTAATTAGTTTTGTTCTACCATTCTTAACTCACCTCCCTGCAACTTGTCTACTACTGCCTCTTCCACATGTCCCAATCCCCCAGAAAGTTTGTTGCTTTGCCCTCTTTCCAACATAATACCTCTAATACCACTAAGAGATTCCAGTAACAACCATTATATGCCCCAGTGAGATTGTCAGTTCCTCAAAGACAGAAATTGGTTCATAAACATTTTTGTAGCCTCAGTTCCTGACACATAGTAGGTGCTCGGTGAATGTTTGCTGAACTTAGAAAATGAATTAATGAGGCTGCCAACTTTGTCCTTATATAAAATAACAGAGATCCAATCTATGGAAACAACTATAGGAAAATAAAATAAAAGAGAGAATAGGCCTTGGCTAAGTATGGAAAAGAGAACATGAGCAAAGCAGCAAAGATAATTGGGATGTTGGCACTAATGGAAGAAAGTGGAAAGCTAATAGGATTGAAGCAAAATATACTGAAATAACACTGGTTATATTGTATATAAGTGTGTGACATCCAGGTAGTGACTTGGGACCACTGGAAATAGAGGTACAAAGCTGGAAATGAAGTTGAGGTTTACAATACAGAACCTGGAAATGGCCTTCTCTTATAGAAAACAGGTATCACAAAAGGACTTCGCTTGATTGAAATTTTTCTGTCACTTTCTTGTCTCCCACAGGTTTAGGGAAGATAGTTATTAAGAGTTTCCTATTTATGAGCCAAGAATAGACTACTGTGGTTACATGTGTGTGAATGAATGAGTGATGACAACACTCAGGTTCCCTTTAAGTCACCTATTCATTCAACAAATATTCAGCAAGCACCTACTCTCTACCATACTCTGTGCTAGGTGCTGATCTGAATAAGATAGACTAAACCCCTACCTTTATATGATGCATTGTATTGTGAGCAAAACACCATAAAACAAATAATCACATGAATGTATATAAAAGAAATAATAAATTGGAAATCATAAAAATATCATGATGACATAACTGTTGCGAATAATTAGAGGAGCTCCTCACAAATTCTTTGAGGAAGTGAAATTTAAGGTGAAACCTTGATTTTCATCAACCTTAATGGTCAGTAACTTAGAAATGAGGCCAAAAACAAATTAGGAGTCATTCAATGTTGGGGAGCTCAGCTGCATATCCAGCTAATCCTCTCAACCTGACTTCCATACACACACACACACACACACACTACCACCACCATCACCCCTTCCCACAGGTCTGCCCTGTTACAGGTGCAGAGAGGCAAAGACTGTTAGGATCAGGAGATAGGAAAGGCTCTGCAATAGCTCGTCTCCAAAGATGACCCCCAATGAATTATAGGTCTCAGTGTTTATATCTTTGTGTAGACCCCTCCCACACTGACACTGGACTGGCCCTGTGACTCATTTTCAACAAGAATTTGTGGCAGAAATGGTGCTTTGTAACTTTGAAGTTGAATCTTAAGGGATCTGTAGTTTCTGTTTTCACCACTTTGCATCCTCCTTCTTGACCCTGTTTTGCTGTGAGAAAGCCTAAACAACCACATGAAGAAGACTGAAAGAAAACCAAACCCTCAGCCAACAGTTCAGCTGAGCTCCCAGCACTGCAACAGCTAGCACCAACCAACCAGCCATGTGAATGAGACCATTTTGGACCTTCCAGCTATTCCCAGCACCTCAACTGATAACATATGGAGCAGAAGTGCCATGCCAACACAAAGAATCATGAAAAATAGCAAACTGTTGTTTCAGGGCACTAAGTTTTGCATAGATAACTGAAATAAGTCTTCACACCCTTGAAAGACCAAAAGAACAATAATGTGTTAAGCTAAACCTGCATAAATTATCTTCGTCCTTTTTAGTTTTCATTTATTTTGTATTTTCAACCTTTTTTCTTTTATAATGATCAGTAATTGTCTTTATAATTAGAAATAATAAGTATTTTAAGAATTTAGAAGCAGGAGATTCCTGGGATTATTTGGATATAGCCTTGGCCAGAGGCTTGAGTGGTCAGATTGATAGATAACTGCCCATACAACCCCTTTGCTGACTGCTTGTTGACTGCACAAATGACGACTGTATATTTTTTACCTAGTCAGTGCAATATTAGTAAAGTAGCTTCCTGACTCATAGAATAAAAATTACTGCCAATTATTTGAGATTTGGAGTGGAATGGAGTAAAGCATGGAAATAAATTCAATAATATAAAAAACACAGCATGTAGCTAAAAGAGACTAGGAGGTTTGGAGTTGGGCAGATAGTGGCTGGACATTTCTGGAAACAGTTGAGATCCTGTTATTGGGAAAAAATCTGATGCAGACCTTTAAGTATTTTAACAAAGTTCTTGTTTCTCTCAATCCTCACCTTTCTTTTACTGAATTTGTTTGTTTGGTAAGAGGTATGCAGGTAATGCAGGTAAACTTAAACTTTCCAAATAAGCAGATCAAAATGATAGTTGCCCAACTAATATTCTCTATCAGACAAGAACCCCCCTTCCTCTCCTAGCAAGCAGACAAACCAGTTGGCACCAAGAAGCTTTATGGTAGCAAGACAATGAAGACAAATTGGACACAGAAATGCATTTTCATGTCACTTGCCACAAAATCAGTAAGAGTTGGAAATTGTTATTTCAGCCAAAAAAATTAATTAAAATTTTTTTCTTCGGATTTACCCCTTTGGCAAAGGAAAGGTAAATTTAAAATGTTTCCTCTCATGTTATTCCATTCAATTAGCAAGTGACAATCCATTTCCACCCAATCTGTTTATTAAATGTGCATAAATATATTCAGATTCAGTCAACAAGAACTTCGGTGATAACCTTCACTTCAGTGTGTGTAAATGTAACATAAGCAGATATACACAACTTTATTACAAATATTTCTGCTTTAACAACATGTACATGCTATTTATTGCTCATCTCCAAATTAGAAACAAACTAAATCAAAGCCGAGTTCAACATTCCAAGTAAGACTGAGATTATTATGAAATAGAATAAGAGAAGAAATGCTTTAACAATTTCAAGACAAATCATCAGTCACAAATGTATTGTTTGGGAAAAAGCTTTACTAAATCCTGCTTGTGAAAAGAAACAGCCAAAGAAATGCACAAAGGAATGTGCTTGGTCAATTCCCATCTCATACCTTGATGATGTAGGTGTTGGACTGTACATGAGTTGATGTGCAAGAAAATGGACTCTTGACAGGAAAAGTGTTTTACTTCTTATTCAATCCACTGTGGCTTGAAAATAGTCTCCCTTTTACCTTGTACTAGAATTACAGAAATGATATTAATATAAAATGTGTTCTGGTTCAGGCAAATACCTGTGTGTGAAGACCAGGGTCTGTAGAAGTAAGGAACCTTCTCTTTGTGACACCTACAAAGGCCGGTAAGGAGATGACTGAGCAATGAGAGCTGTTAGAGAAAATCTGGGTTCCGAAATTAATGATGCAAGCTTTAAAGCATGACCAGTTCAGGTATAATTACTTAAGGAGTTGAATACATAGGGAAGGGTCTTGTTAAAGGTGATTCTATAGACTGTATCTGAGGAACCTACAATATTTAGAATTATACAGAAAGGGCCTTATTTATTGCATCACCAGAAGAACTGTAAGAAAAGCTCTGATTTAAATGAAAAGTATTCATTGATTGATTTATTCAAAACAGATTTATTGGGTTCCTACTCTATGCCATGTCTTGTTATAGATTCTCGGGACAGACATAGTGGTGAGCAAAAGAAAGCCTTTGCTCTCACAAAACCTACATTAGTAACTAAATTGAAAATGGCAGTCAACAAAATGTTTAAGTGGTTGTAAGAGTGGGATCCATTTGTGAGTGACTGCTGTAATTTCATTTGTACAAGCTGTATCTAACTTCTGAACAGTTGGTTATATTTCCTTATGGGCATTTCTATATCAACACCAAGGAGCCACTACAACCCACAAGATTCTTCCTTTTCTGCTTTAGTTCCTAACTTTCCATCCTTCATCTCCCTCGGGCTGTCTTCTGGGGATCAGAATGCATATAGAAATGAATGTTGACTCCATGTTATGGAATAGACTCCACGGCTTGGAAGTTTCTAAGTGTCCAAATCTGTTGGCTGAAGGTCATGCCAGATAAGAGAAGTTAGTGACTGTGAAGACAGGCCAGAAAGTAGGCGATGGATCTGAATTCTAACTCTGGTTGGTTAATTACTTATTCCTAAGAGACACCTTCCTGTGAGTACTCAACCAAGAGTACATGATACTGTCCAAGAATAGTTAGAGATAAACACAGAGAAGGAACATGGAAAGATAAAAAGAATCTGAGACAGAATATTAATAATTGTACTTTCCAGGTTAAAGAAATTTTATAACCTCCTGAAAAAAATTGCACTTATTTGCTGCCTTTGTGAGCTAAGAAAAAAATTTGCTTTGAAAAATAAAACAACCCTAATCATAGCTGATATATGTAAGTGTAGTATTAAAACACACCTGTACCAGGATAACTTTTGAATAAGTTTTGAAGTGAAATTAAACACAATAAAGAATTAGCATCATCAGGCTTTAAAGTACTTGAAATTTTTCAGAAGTCCTCTTCAGAATTTCCACAAAACTCTCAATCTACCTCTTCATCTTCTTCTAATTAAACCAGATTTTCCTCAAGCACTAGCACTCCAAATACAGAAAATAATTTCTTATTAAAGTTTATTGTTTTTTTCATTTATTCATTTGAGAGTATCACTTTCTTTTCTTTTGCATCACAAATGTCTCCATACTTCAGCTATATTATAAACTAAATTGGTTTGATGGATTAGCATTGGAACCTAACCATTTATAAGATACTTCCTTACCTTTCTTTATACAGACATATTTATTGCTATATAATTCAAGAAATATTTCAGACTATCCTTTATCATAATGGGTTTTGAATTTCAGTACTTTTATCTTCTCCCCCCACCTTAATGAAGTATAATTGACAAAATTTAAGATGTTTAATGTATACAATATGGTGATTTCATATATATTTACATTGTAAAAGGATTATTCTAATTAACACATACATCACATCACATATTTACTTTTTTTTAAATGAGAATACTTAAGTTCTACTCTTTTAGTGAATTTCAATTTTGCAATATAGTGTTATCAACTATAGTCACTATGTGACACATTAGATCCTCTCACCTTATTCATACTATAACTGAAGTTTGTACTCTTTAACCAACATCTCCCTATTTCCCCCACCCCACAGCCCTTGACAATCACCATTCTACTCTGTTTCTGTGAGTTCAATATTTTTTTAAAATTCCACATTTAAGTGATACCATGCACTATTTGTCTTTCTCTGACTCATTTTGCTTAGCATAATTCTTTTATGTTCCATCTATATTGTCGCAAATGGCAGGATTTCCTTCTTTCTCATGGCTGAATAATATCCCATTGTATATACATACCACACTTTAAAAATATATATTCATCCTTTGACAACATTTAGGTTGTTTCCATACCTTGGTTATTGTGAATAATGTTGCTGTGAATATGAGTTCAGATATCTCACAGATATATGAGTACAGATATCTCTTCAAGATAATGAATTTTTTATAGGAAAATGAATTCTGTATTTCAGACAACTGACATACAAATGATCTTTGCAACTTGGACTCTTTGTAAACTAGTGATGGCCTGTTTGTGATTGGTAAATGTCAGATGAGTGTTGCAGATAATAAATACTATTAGAATTCTGTTGGAAATAGCCCTCTGTATTAAAGATTCTGGGAAAGGTTTTACAGATGACACACAAAAAAAAGTCATCCTGGGCAGATGAAATAGTAGGAGCTGGGCAAAAATGCGGGAATTGCCCAGGGTATGTTTAAGAGTCTTGCTAGAGTGAATGGTTTGGAAGAAAAATGTTGGATGAAGTCAGATTATAGAGATGTGTGAGGATGTATTCCAGCAAGTAATCTAAGTGTACAGAGTTTGTATGATCTCCCTTATTAGTACTCTCTACCAATTTGAACATAGAACAATACATAGCTCTGGATATATGTATACGGAAATCGTTACCTTTTCCTCCAAATTCTTGTTTATTCTTTTACTGTACTCCTAATTTCAGTGAATAACACCATCATCCACCCATCTGCACCAGGTAAATACCTGGGAAATTTTCCTTGACACATCCTGCCTCTTCATTCTCACCCAGAAGCCATCATCACATCCTGTAAGCTCTACCCCACAACATGTCCTGAATCCACTCACTTCTCTCTTGTCAGACTAGCCTCCACTGCTACTTCCATAGTCCAAGCCACCAATATCTTTCAGTTGGGCTACCTCAATATTCTCCCTCGTCTGTACTTGCCACCTTCAATCAATCCACCCCACACCGCAGTCAGTGACCTTTACAGAGAGCCAATCTGATGTGTTACACACACTTTAAATTCTTCAGTGGTTTCCATTGCTTTTAGAAAATGAAACTTCTGAACATGGCCCTTTCATGGTTTGTACCCTACTGTATTTCAAAGCACACCCCAAAGCATACAGCCCCTACACACTACATTCAGCCACACCAGCTTTCTTTCAGTCCTTTCTCCTTCCCATGTCTACTGCAGTGGGGACTTTGAACATAGTTTCCTCAGCCTGAAGTGTTCTCCCTTTTCTTTTCTCTTCAGCTACTTAACTCCTATTCAGTTTTCAAATCTCCACTACATAGCAATACCCCTGAAAAGTCTTACTTGATCTGCCAGTCTAAGTTAGGTGTTCATATTGTTCTCTCACAGCATGTGGAAGTTTTCCTTTCCAGCACTTTTCAAGTTGAAACTTTAGATTTGCCAATGTGATTATTCAATTAATGTCTGTCTCCCTCATTAGGCTGTAAGATCCAGAGGGTCAGGGACTGTATTTGTTTTGCTTTCCATTGAATCCCTGATGCCTAGCATAGTGAAAGACATAGAGTGGGTACTCAATAGAAATTTGAATCTAATCTTGCTCCCTTGCATTCCAGCCATACTAGACTTCTTACTAGTCTACTAACCTTCTTGAACACTCATGTGCAAGAGCTCTGGTACTTGCTCTTCTGCCTGGAAAATTCTTCCCTTCAATTCACTTTTTTACCTCATTCATGTCTCTGCTCAAAGATCTCTTCTTTGAGAAAATGTCTATGGTGTGCACCCTTGCACAAACTGCGGCTATAATAGTGATGGTAAGGTTTATTAAGACAGCTCCAGTGGGATACAAGTTTTTATGAGAGCAGAGATTTGGGTCCGTTTTGCTCACTGCTATATCCCCAATGCCTAGAACAGTACCTGAAATATAATTGGTACTCAACAATTATTTTTTGAAAAAAATGGATTACTCCAGGAACCTAACCAAAGCTGTCTTTATCATTGAAAGACTGTTGAAAAATGAAGCTCATTGAAGAATTAGTGGGACATTATCTAAAACAGGTTGCTTGAGGAGTAAATGTCAGATTTACCAGCTCTTGGTGATTCTTTTGAACTTAGATTCTATTAATGGGGAGCACATCTTGAGGTCTCTAAGAGAATCTCTGAAGTTTGTGTATGAAGGATGTCTCAACTTATATTCTCCGCCTCCAAGAATTACCTAACATGTACTTGAAAGTTGTTCTTATAGGGATGAGTCTGATCTTCCCAACTAATATAGAGTCTAAACTCCTTGAGGCAAGAGATTATGTTTCTCTCTTGTCTCCAGGAGATACTCAATGGTTGCCAAAATGCATGGAATGAGTCCCATTTAGGGAAATCCTTTTGAAGCTTTCTCTTTGCTTCTGATTGGACCAGTGCTCCCCTGTTCTTTTTGTCCCCTGTCCCCAGAAATACTGTAAGTCATGGGGGGAGAGGACTGGAGCTGTAATGATTGCTACCGAAATAATCTCTGAGTGATCTCAGATTGATAAGAGTACTGTTTTTTTTTCACATCTGGGCAAATTAGTATATTAGAGAAATAGTATAAAGATATACTTCTTATAGTTAAAAGAACTATAGCTTCTGCTCAATAATATAAATGGTAATGGACTTCATAATTTAAATCATGTGCTGCAAATAAATGATGGAACCAATTCACAACCTTACAGCATGGCTCATAATTCACATCACTGAGACAGAGGCATGTAGGATTAATCTAATTAGTGCCATGAGGTCCTTAGTATGGTTCAAACACAAAGTGGACTAAAAGAAAGCTTTCAGCTTTTCTGAGGTTACTAGTTAACAAACCTAACATTTTCTTTGTTTATTTACTCTTCCATGGGTTGTGTGCCTTTTCAAACTTCTTAAACAGAATATAACAGAATAAAAACTGTGGCATGCAAATAGCTGTTCTTTGAGATTCTTGGGTCAACATGAAGTTTCCTCAAATGCCATGTGAACCTTGGGCAAATAAATTAACTGTGTCTCAGTTACCTCTTCTGTAAAATGGGGGAAATAGCAATACCTATCTCCTAGGGTTCCTGTGACAAGAAAATACATTTACAAAGGACTTAATACAGTGCTTAGCTCATAGAACTTTGATGTTCAATAAAAGGTAGCTATTATTATTATTCATTTAGCTAAGGGACAGGATAATTAGTCAGTTGTATTGGCCAAGACAAACTAGGCCTAAACTTAAGATCAGACAACCATGGTTTGTAAGTTTCTTTCAATAAACTGGCATCTTGCTTGCTTTCCCCTTGGCTTCCAAATTTAAAAAAAAAATGCTCATGCTCAAATTGTGTCTCTATCACTTGTTATCTGTGTGACATTCAGTAAGTTATATAACCTTTCTGTCTCAGTTTCTTCACTTATAAAAAGTATAATAACAGCACTTTCATGATAAGATCGTTGTGAGGATTAAATTGATTATTTCACATAAAATCCTTAAACATACCTTCTAGAAAGATTACATAAGACTAGGGCAAGACTGGAGAAAACCAGGGAAGGTCAGTTTTAAAGATGAGGAAACTAGAATACAAGGAAGTTAATTAACTTGTCTAAACTCTTAGAGCTACAAGTGGTGGATCCAGGATTTAAACATAGTCTGAACGTACTTTGTTTCCTAGGGTTTTTTCCCCCTTCCCTTATTGCCCAATTCTCCTTTTCATGAAATGCCTCCGTTAGAGTAGTATATTCACTGATCCTCAAATGTACCTTGCTCCAACACACCTTTGCACACACTGCATCCCTCGCTTGTAATGTCCTTTCCCATTTCTTCACACCTTTTTAAAAGCCTAAATGAAATTCTACATTGCAAAACGAAGCCCTACCAACATGATATCCAGCCCACACTGATCTCTTTGCCTCTTGACTCTGGGATTCTCAGTGTTTATATCAAATCTTTCACATTATCACTAGTGACTAACACTTACTGAGTGCCTATTGTGTACCTAGGTATCATGCTAAGCAGTTAAATGCATATCTCATTTAATCCTCCCAAGAAGAACAGAGCTAAGTACTTTTATTAGCAGCCTTGTTTTATAGATGAGGAAACTGAGGCTCAGCAAGGCTAAGTAATTTGTTCATAGCTAGTAAGTGGAAGAGACAGGGTTCCATTCTAGGCCATGTGATCTCCAAGACCACACTCTTCCCCACAACATTCCACTGACAAGCATCATTAGGCTTCTCTTCACATGTTTCTCTCAGCTCCGTAGGTTGATTCTGAGCTAATTGAGGGGAACAACCATGTCTTATTTATCTTTATAGTTCCAGTGTGCCTAGTAGCATAGTGCTTGGCAAGGAATAGGTATCATAAATATCTATTTAATAAGAATCAGCTTCTAACCTAACCTACAATTTCACCTTGAAACAGAAACAAACATGAATCATGTTTATGGATGAAATTAGGCAAGGTAATATGGCTTGATCATTGATTCCATTCGTCATTAGTGGCAGGGTGATGTCTGCATATTCTGGAACCTGAGATAAGCTTCTTTTTGTCTTTCTGTTGTAATAGAGGTAAAAGCATGCATAGGGTCCTGTGGGAGCATAGAGAAAAGAAATGACTGGAGGTGCAAGGGTAGGGTGCTAGGGAAAGTTTTTCAGGGGAGGTGGCATAGCCCCATTCAGCAGCCACTGCAGTACCATTTCAATAAGTGGATGCATAATAAATGGCAGTAATAATACCATTACCTAAATAAATAATGGAAATGGAATACAGTTGGCAGAGATCACTTGATTTTAGAATTCTTAGGGAAAGCAAGTTAGGGAAAGGATTTTGAGGCTTAAGGTCATGGGATTTACTAAGGCTTAAAAGTATAGTTTCTTTGTAAGAATTAAAATATGGGAAATAAAAAAGAATCCCCAAGTATTGAATGCCTCCTAAGTGCCAGATATTTCATGTAAATTATGTGAGATAAATCTTTCTTCCTGTTTCATGGTAATAAAGCTAAGGACAGGAAGATGAAGTGACCTATAACTGATGAAGATCAGTCATTTCAGTTTTAGAGATCTTTCCATGAACACTGGTAGCAAACTTTCATATAGTGCTTATTAATCACAAGGCATGTTTCTTAGGGTGTTATATTTATTAATATATAATCCCTCAACACCCCCAATGAGGTAGGCACTAATATTACCATATTATTTTTCAGATAATGAAATGGAGACACAAGGAAATTAAGCAATTTGCCCTAGATTATAGAGCAGATAAAATGATGGAACCAGAATTCAAACACAAGTCATACATCTTTTAAACCATGTACACTATGCTACTTCCACTCTGTTAGGCCTAGTTAGAAAGAAGGAGGCATTTGCCTTCCAATTCTACCAGGCTATTAATACAAATTATTCCTGTAATGGTGACTGACTAGCGTAGGTATGCTAAAGAGTAGGAAAACAGATCTGGGGTTAGGAGAGGAAATCAGCTTTTCTTACTTTCACTTTCCCCCCCCCCCCCCGCTTTACCGCAAGGTCAGATAGGTGGGTGCATGGCAGCCTAGTGTCAGAGTCACAAACCACTTCTTCAGCCCTGTCCCTGAATCAAACAAGGGCACAGTCAACATTTTCAGAGATAACCCATGACTAATCCCCTCAACCCCATCCTAGAGAAATGCACAGTGATTGGCGCTAAATTTGTCCTCAGTTTGTCCCACTTATTTCCCAGGCTGAATACCATGTCAAGGAGTTAATGCATGATGGGAGTGTCCCCTTTAAGGAAGTTTGAACTTATTTAGATTCCTGTTTCCTTTTTATTAGGGAGGGTGTTGAGCACAGGCTAACGAAGGAAGACATGACATTTTCTAGTTCTGAACTGCAGGGACCCATGGTAAGGAGTGAAAGAATATTCTAAACCAAAGCAAGCCTCATGAGAACTTGCTGTCCTAGCAATGAGCCTATTGGTTTGTCCTCATATGGGTTGTCAAAATGTCTCCCCTTACCTCCTTACTATCCAACTTATCTTCACTTCTGTTGCCTTGTTTTTTGACAAAGTACCTGAATATATGCAATCTAAATTCCTCATGTCACTTTGGTGAATGAGCTTCAGTAATGTTTGTTAGTTGGTTTTAGTGGACAACCAAGTAGAGCAGACAGGAGTCAGGTTGGTCCAGAATGTATCTCCTAAAGATACTCCTATCTAACATGCCAACACCTCACTACATGCCACTCAAAGGCATTCAACTCAAGTTCCTCCACATATTCAGAATTAAGTTTGTCATTCCAGAATCCCCCACTGAGCTGGCTTACAGAAAGGCACACACTAATTGAAGTGGACACTGTCTAATCTTATCATAAATGAGAAACGGAGCATATACTCAATCCCCCTCGTTTCCAATCTACAAGGCAATAGAATGGTTGGTGACAAGCCAGAAAATTACCATTATAAGTGTTTTCTGCAGCTTGATGTTATTACACCTTCAATTAAATAAATGTGGCATGCACACGAGTAGAGGTGATAAAGAGCAGTTAGTTCAGAGGATTTCTGAGGGAATAAAGGGCTTCTTCAAACTGTACGCAGAGAAAAGTGTTGGCTGAAACAAAGCCTGCAGAACTGTTGTGGGAAGGGAAAGAGGAAAAAGGAAGGGGGAAGGTAAGGGGGATAACAAGCACATATGGAAGGGTAGTAGTGAGCGGGATACTGGATAGCCAGGACCAGAGAGAAGGTACAGGATATAACAGCTGCTGATCAAGTCCCATAGTACAGAGCCAAGATATCTGGAAGGGCTTTTCTCTGGGAAATAGCCAGATCAATGAGCATATTAAGGACCTCATTGGCAGAACTGTGGCTCTAGCTACTGGAGCTATGGAGTACTGATGGCAAAAAACAAGCTCCTGGATGTGGAAATTATTTGACAGGAGTCAAGGTAGAAGAGGATAGAGAATGGAGGGGAAAAATGCAACAATATGTAAAGGAACAGGAAAGAAATATTAAAGGTGGGATTCAGATGTTGACATTCTTTTTTCTGTTCAGTGTCAGAGTCTCACAGAGGAAAAAAGAATTGCACAGTCCTCAAGGTGAAAGGAAGACACGTGCAGAATCACTGAGGGGAAGAGAAAATGTCAGTGAACTATTCATATGGTGATTTGTTGTCAGAATTAGACACCCAGTAATATAAGTTAATATTCACACAGAGACTGTGTGGTGGGAACATTAATAATTCATACATTGGGATGCTTCCCAGGGATCCATTTACTACGACTCAAATGTGAGGTGTGACAGAATTGATGTAAGTTGGAGGCCCCAGGGACAGCTGCATATTGTAGGGTTAGAAATAAAGCTACACAGGAAACAATCAGATACATTTTAGAACTAAGGAATCAGCTAATTGAATCCTCCCCTTGATAACTAAAGACACTGTGGCTCAGAAAGGACAGACATTTTCCCAGTGAATTACTGTGGGATACGGACTTTTAGGCCAGGAACCTGTGCCCATGTCCCATACAATTGGTCACTGGTGCTATCTGTATGGCTCCAGAATGAAGAAGAATTAGGGCAAAGAGACAACAGAACTAAATGCCACCCCCACTCCCACTCCTATCTCCAAGAATCAGGAAGTGCATAGATCCTGAAATTGGTGATAAACAAAAGAGAAAAATGCCTGTAAGAAAGGCTGGGCCAATGGGAATAAGGGGA
>JAVSCE010014054.1:0-24602 GCA_032199065.1 Smutsia gigantea | reverse complement strand
ATAAGTATATTTCAAAGTCAGGAACAAGATTAAATGTGGCAATTTTAATATCTTTTGCTATTTTATGAGAAAGTTCAGTTTAAGAAAGACTAGATATATAACAAATACCAAATTCAAACAATTTAAAATTTTCCTAAAATTTTCCTGTCATTCTTAAAGTCTTTGGATTCATTCATTCTCAGATTTTTAAGCTATATAAATGTTATACAATACCTGCTACTTTGTATGAAGTAATTCAAGTTGTAGTAGAAATATATGACACTCCTTAAAAGCATTAAATCAGCTTATAGTTATACTTTTCTAAATGTAAAATGTGGATATTTCAACCAAAATATTAAGTAAATGTATATAAATATCATATGTCTTAAAACTGTATTCTATTTCTCAGCACTTGTGTCACCAACAAATGTCATTGACTACACGAGATAAACAGACTTACTGTATTTGAAGTGAATTAAGTTTTGCCAGGGATGCCACTAGATGGAGCATTTAGCACTGCAAAGAGCTCTTGAAGAAAACTCATGTTCTTTGTGTTGTTTTTTTTTTAAGATTTTTCAAGGGGAAAAATATAAAATGTGTGCTAAAAAGAATATTTTCCTGAACTTTTATTGACAGTCATCTCAATCCTATGTGATTATTTTACAGATAAAACATTATTTTTTAGAGGACATAAATGGATATGCAAAATGAGACACCAGATTTCAGCCCAAGAAAAATTGTAATGATGCTCTAAATTGACTTTTCATTGGTATTCTTAATTTCCTCGAATTTGACCTAAGTTCCAAAGTAAATGTGTTTTTGTGAGGTTTTGAGAGCACAGACATACTGCTACTATTAGCATTAGAAAGTGGCAATGTTAATGATGTTGGAGTCTGTAGGAGTTGCCCTCCTTCAAGGAAAAAACAGAAAGAAGAAAAAGAGGGACAGGAGGCACCAGTGTATGTTGCTCTGAAAATAGGAACCGTGTAGCAGAGTTCTTTTAAATGCCTGGGCCTGGAAGGGCAATCAAATGGCTGAGAGCCCTGAGATAGGTCAGTACTTACAGGTTCAAGCCACATGGCTGAACAGGTGCATATTATGTATCACTCATCATTGTCTTCATCCCCAGAAACAATATATATGTTTAGGAGGATACCCAGGAATCAGATTTCTGAAAGCTGGCTTTTGTCCAGGTTAATTTATATATCCCCAAACGTATGCTCTCCAACTTACTAAAACCTATCATTTAGCCCCATTCCAATGTGCAGCTGTTTAAATGAGGTTGGAAATAATTTTGCCACCTGAGGCTCATGTTAGTTAAAAGCTGAGTATTAGCTGAATGAGAAAACATCAGATGGGTGCATCTGCTGGGCTGATCAGCGTTCCCCAAAGTCTAGCAACTGATGGAAAGGGCTGGCTCATTGGCCTAGAAAGTGAAATTCAGACCGTGGCCACACACATATATGAGAAGAAACATTTAAAGTGGAACAAAAATTAGATTTTTTTTTCCTTCCTGGAATAAAGCCAAGAAAATTCTGAATGAAGACTTTCAGGTAAAGCAGGATTCAAAACTGCCATGTGTGAAAATGATTACAAGTGGCAGCTTATGTGAAAAAGCATTAACCGGAAAGCATTTTCCAGTTTCAGGACTATATTCTATGATAGCACGACTCCACCCAAATGAAATGGCCTTCCAGACCAAAAGATAGTAATGGCTTCAATATTTGCTTTAAATTAGGAAAAAAAAAATCAAAAGACTTATTCCTTACACAAATATTTGCATTCAAGAGTTCATTAAAAATATTTTAACATATACTGTAGAAGAGTTATGGAAGATATTTATAATAAGAGAAAGTTATTTTGGGAATGATTATATTTAGGCAAATATAATCAATTTTTTTCCCGAGTTTTGAGATCTGTTGTGTAACTTGTTCATCTCTCTAGTGTTCAAACTATACTTAAATGTTACAAATGCTCTCAAATATTTTGTAGGACAGCCTCATGGACTCAGCAGCCTTGAGATAACTGTTACTTTCTTCTTTTCAACTTGTTGGTTCAGACCAACTATCATGAGAAAATGGTGCTGAATAAAGAAAAAATGTTTACATTTGAAAATTTATAAGTAGTGAAAGTCCATCAGGAAAGGACCTATGACTATAAAGATAGCAAAATGGAAATATTCTCTAAAGATGAAAGCTATGCTCTAAAAAATCTCAGCCCTGAGACTTACTTATAGTATCAACTGACATTTTATAATGTTGATCTGGTGAAGATGAGAAAATTCTTAACTGATCAGATTGTGACCAAATGAATTTGTCAAATAAAACTCATTACTTTATCTGGATAGTATAATTTAATTTAGGTATTAGCATAACCTATTCAATCAAAAAAGGCTTGGATTATAAAAATCAGACGGGACATACTTGAAAAAAAGCAAGCATTTGGAAGGCAAAATATTATGACTTATTTCCTGGCTACTTGATGTATATAATCAGCCTCAACTTCCTCTTTTTCATGTATGAAATAGAGATAATGATGTCATCTTACAAGTTTATAAGGATTCTATGATACAATGGAATACTTTCAGTCTTTCATTATTAGTAATAAAAGTAGTTAAGGTTAATTTTGAAGACATACTTTTTGTTTTCTGTTTGTGTTGTTTACACTCTTGGCTAAAAAAATACAACTGTTCTGGAACCTATAACAGATAGAGCTAGGAACAGTAGTGGAAATATGGATATAGATAGTCTACTATGTGCCAGTTGACATATAATATGCCCTAATAATACACAGTTGAAAAGACATATTATTTCACTTGAAAATATGAGACCAATTGTACCATCATATTTCAAGTTTTAACAGAAATTATCAAAATATAATTATCAGAGCACAGATATATAGGCTATGAAAAATTGTGTTGATAAACAAGTTCAGCTAAGATTCTGAGGATTAGCTTCTGTTGCCAAATATCCATGAGCAAATACATTCATAATAGGCAAAGCTAAGTGCATGCAACCTGGTTTATTTTCCTATGAACACAGAGTGCATATTAATTATAAGGTCCCTACAATATATAGAAGCAAGTTGGGCCCCAAGTTGTTATTTTTAAGAAGTCTAAATATAGACCCAAAATGTACATATTTTTAATTATAGGTCTCTAAATCCATTCATTTCTTCATCCAGTTGATACATGAATTCTGGAGGTCTCTTCATGGCTTTATGAATTGACCAATTCTGTAACATCTTTCTACATTGATAGACAGTAACCGCACTAGAGGGAGTGAGGATTTAATAATATGGGAAACTGTTGAACCACTGTGTTGTACATCTGAAACCAATATAAGATTGTATATCATTGATACTTTTATTAACAAGCATATAAATTGACCAACACTATTTTTTAATTCCCTCCACTATTATTAGTCCTCATCAAAAATTACTTACACTATAACTACAAAGGCAAAATAAAATAGCTAACTAATATAATGATCACAACTAAGGAGCATGAATAAAACAAATTTTTTTTCTAGGTAATGGACAATGTTATTAATATATCTGATATACCTGAACAACTTTTGGACTCTGGTTTACTTTTTCAAGTTTAGAAAGTGCTCTAGTAGAAAGCATCACTGAGGGTTGTCATTTGGAAACTCGTCAGACTATGACTCAAAAAGTGTATTATTGACTTCCTTGATATAATTGCCTCTTCATAGCCATTACAATCATTCATGTAAATACATATTTAGGGAGGCGTCAAAAGCAGATTACTCACCTAGTAGAGCATGACAGCTCCAGAGGGTTTACTGTGTTCATTGCTGCAATCGTCACACAAAACTGTGAATTCACAAGCACGGATACCCGCTTTTACATGTAAACATCTATCATTCATTATTTCTCCTCATTATATCAAAGGTAATCAACTCTGTGTGGAACTATTAGATTTATTTTGGGAAGAGGTTAATGTAAGAACAAAAGTTCTTTAGTAATGACATTTCCAAAAGAACATACTAATTTAAATAGCTTTCTTTGAAGAAATATGAGCAAATATTCAACAGTATTGGGCAGGATGCACTTAGTATCTCATTTTTGAAAAGAAGGAATATGTAATTTGGAATTAAGTGCTTTTATATATCTTCTAATTAATACTTCCGTGATTCAGGGTCAAAAAATATAGAGGCAGCACTTAGGCAATTTTAAAATGCATAATGTCAATGTAAATCTGCTATGCACATAGCAAGCTTTCAGAGTTAGACTTCTATTGGCTAGGGACTTCCTATCACCTTTTTCTCTATAAAAGAGTTTCTGGCTGCTGGTTATAGGACCTGGTGGGATGGTTGCAAGAGGTGGGCTGAGTGGTTCATATATTTAAACGATGCCACAATTGTTTTTCATTTCTTTGCTTACTTGCTTGCTTGCTTGTTTTCTTGTCTATTCAGGGTAATTAAGGGAAATCTTATCCCAGGATTGCTGTTCACCAGGTGATAGAGATAAGTAGGTGACAGATAAATATAGAGGTAGATAGACAGATAGGACATTAACTAGACAGCTTAATCGATTAATTGTAGTGCCTTGCTCCCCCTGTAATTAGTAAGTAAATGTACTTTTAACTGTAGATACTGTGTATGTGAGAAGATAACTCATTCTATTCTTTTCACAGCGAATATTTTTTAACTACTAAAATCAGAATCTGAATTGAATATCCAATTTCATGTAATCACTTTCAGCTTTTTTATGAAAAGATCATCTCTGGATTCAAAAAACTACCTATCCCTCTTTTCTGTAACAATGACTCACTCCTCACTGCTATGACAGATTGGTGTGATACACTCACTGTAGAGGACATACACTCCTTGTGCTTTTCCTCTCTATTAGTTCCATCTGTTCCTGGCACTAGCCAAGACCCCTAAATTCTGGCAAAAGTACTGAGTAGTCTATTTTGAATATCACAACATAAACCCACTGTTAGTCACAACTCTTCTCTGAGCTTATTATTCCAGTATGCAGTGATAATACAATTTTCTTCCAACCTGCAAATATTTTGAAAGAATTAATGATGCAAAGTGAACAAAACATTCTAAATCACTCAGCACAAACTGTTCATTTTAGTTCTGAGGACATTGACAATGCCACTTGGCATAAGTTTAAGGCACAGTTCAATACTGATTATACAACCTGACTGCAATGTGAGGTCTTCATTACATAATAATGCAATATCATAAGTGAAAGGGCTTTGTAGATTATAAAGTTTTGTTCAAGTATAAGTGGCATTAGAATTACAAACACTTTTTTTCCCCATTATGTTAGTAGTTCTGGGGTTTTTCTTAAGTTAAAAATAGTTGAGTGAGGCTCACAAATTATATCCATTTATTCAATTCAACTAATGTCAGTTATATTTTATCAAGAGTCTAAAGTGACTTATTTTTTGTACATTTTTAAACTATATTCCTGGAAGAAAAGTATAAGCTTGATATATATTAAACTATAAGCATTTAAAAATAAATGTATATAATGTCTACACAGAATAAACATATTAAGACATTTAATTTTACCATTTAATACATGGATATAATAAATACACGTACAACCATGTGGTCGTAGCATGTATTAAAGGTACATTAAAGGACATTTAGTATATATATACACACACACATTTTTGGGAATTTGGGAATTTCAGTTGAACTTATTATATAACTCTTCTGTTCATTTTACACTCTGCCCTAGGGAATTCATATTGCTTGTCTGTAAAATCAGTTTTCCCTTTATGCTTTTCTGCAGTGTAACTTGATTTTCTATCCATGAGTATGTTACTGGCCTAACGCCTGTGGAATGTTAGAGCAGGCTTGCACTGGCTTGTAGTAGCTGATTGTATACATTTTTTCCATGTCTGTATGCAGTGGCATCTCACTGTAAACTTGAAACCTACAACAGTGGGGCATGACCCTACAGAGATTGGCAAATGGTACAAATCAGAATTTGTTCCCTTTGGAGAATTGGTTGTTAATAAACATTTACTTCTATGCAATTGCCTAAAACTAGAATTCAGGGGAACCTGTTCTCTCCTGCGAGGACACATACAGAAAGCATGTGAAATTAGGTGATGCACCTTCATTGGTAAATGAATACTAGAACATATACATTGACCTTATATACATGTACATATGTATGACCTTATGTATATAGAAAGAGCAACAGAGCAACATATAAAGTTATTTCAATACTTCAATAGGAGATACAGAAATATAACTTTGATAAGTTTTCTCTACAGGAAGATAATATATTTTCTATCAGTTTTTCAAAGAAGACAAGTGATAATGCTGTGTATGCAAATTTGTTAACACTTTCCTCTCCCATTCATACTGATGCAGGAAATTCTAATGCAGTCTAATAGAAGGGAAATAGAGATCAGTGCGTCCCTCTATTTACCAAATATGGCATATGATTATGTCAAATTCAAAGAGTCCAAAAAAAAAGCCAGTATCTCTTCCCCCAAAACCGCTTCAAGTTCTCTATGCCTCACCTTGGTACATGGCTCTATAATACCACCCACAGCCCCATCATCTGATCCAGGAGCACGTGTCCTAACACAACACTTCTCTGTGTCTTACCCTCAAATCCTAATCCTTAACCAGATGAAAGCTACCCTGTTGACATTAATGAGCTAGAAATTTTGAGGGAGGAGTTTATAAAATGGAATCTAATTTTGCTAGTTTCTTGCTTCAAGTCTTTCTAAAGTTTAATGTCTATGGCCTAAAACCTAAGATCCTTAGTAGGTTGAGGAAGGCCTTCCTTGACCTGCTTCTGCCTACTTCCTAGGTGTACTTCAGTCACTTCCAAGCCCTGGCATTCAATATTTCAATCATGCAAAACTATCAATTGCATATTCTTTAGCTTTAACTTTTTCCCTCCTGCAACACTGTATCCCATCGCTACCCTCCCTATTCCAGAGAACTCTTGCATCAGCAGATCTGGATGTGGTGTTCTCCTAAATGTTCAGTCACCAGAAGCCACATTACTTACCTCCATGTGAGGATGCTATGAATTTTCATCTATGTTTGTCATCTATGAGAGCTGTGAGGGAAAATATTGCAGATACTCAATTTTATGGACCAGTATCCGGCACACAGTAGCATTACATAAATGTTTGTTGATGAACAAATACATTTGCCATACCATTTATAAAAGTACTTTTTGAATATAATAACTTATCCTGAATTCAGGTAAACATGAGTCATATGGCAAGATTATACTAAGACCAATGGCAGTTAGTGAGATGATACTTCTCTTAAACAACTTGGATTAGAGAAGAGAATGAAACTTAGCAAGAAAGCAGGAGCAGATCTGGCAAGCTCATAAATCCTTCTATGTTAGCAAACAGTGAATGCTCCATGAATATCAGACATTCTTATTTGTAGACCCCAAGGCCATACGTTATACTTTTGTATTAGAATTTTTTCCAATTTCTATGCTCCTTTTTTATTCATTATATCTGAGAATTTGAGTTCATGAAGATCTTTTTTTGGAAAATACAAATTTATTTTAAGTCTTATTCTCATTATAAATGTACCAAAGGCAAAACCCCATTCCTTATACATCATTATTTAAAACACATGAATTATTTATACATGCGTTGAAGATTACTAAATATATTAAGGTCATGGAAACCTTCATATTTTTAAACTCCAGTTTAGAGTCTCAGGTTGGAAATTTCCTAAGAAGAATCAGAAATGACATTCAAAAGCCAGTTCCTTATGAAAGTAAATAATAAACAATTGTAGACATCACAGGGATGACTTCCTGCCTGACATCCTTTGCACGCAGGCCCCAGCCAAGCTCAAGGGAAACTCTGACCACAGCTGCAGCATGCGAGAGTCCCCCTGCGAAACTGTCACTTCAGTTGCTCTGTCTTGAGTGTGTAGAGCCGTGAAGAGCTGGAAACTCAGCAGTAATTTTCTGTAAAGGATACACCGAAGCAAAGCTAATCTGCTGAGGGGAAGACATAAAACAAGCTGAAAAAAACAGAGACAAATGTCCGTGAAATTTCAGAAGGAAATATTAGACTCCTGATCTTCCAATTCTGGTGTCAGCCTGGGATGATTGTATGTTTTTGGCCATTTCCTTGTGAACTGAAACACTTAAATAATGGTTTCTATTTCTTGCAACCAAATGACTTCTGATTAACAGCCAGCTCTACTTTTTTTTCCCCACTAACAACCTGTGTGTTTCTGATCTCTAATTGTAATTTCCACCTTATCAGTCTTTACTCTTTTTAGTCTTTCCTTATTTTTAATATATATTTTAGTGCTTCCTAGGGTCCAGACACTGTTCTAAGCCCTTACAAATGGATATTATTATAATTCTTGTAACAATCCTAGAAACAGTGTTATTGGCCCAATACTTCAGGTAAAGAAATACAGTGCTAAAATCGCCAGAGATCCCGCAGTGAATACGTGGAAGTGAATACGTGGCTCCATGGACATAACCAATACCCTGCTCCCCTTCCATTCCTACTTGGATGGACTTGAGAGGATACACATATGTGTGTCATTTAGACTAACTTCTGAGGTCTGAAAATCTTCAAGGCATTACATAGCCCGTGTCTAAGCTGGGCTCAGAGTCTAATAGAGAACTTGGTAAACAGTGTAGTAGTATTGACTGGATATGATTATATCTGGATGTAATTAGCTTCAAAATTTAATTTTTAAATTAATTTCAGTTAACATATTAAGAGGCAGGAACTATATTATTTCCTTCCTATGAAATAAGCTGGTCTTCCTGGCAAGAACCAGCCCTCTTTGTATCAAACACAGTGGTCTTTTACAATCAGGAATATTTACCAAGCGCACGACGGCCTTCTTGGGCTTTAGAGAGGCGGAAACGTGCTGCTGCCAGGACACTGACGCAGTGCTTCTGAGCTACTGGCTGCTTGCGCCTTACGAGAGGTGGCCAAGCCGAATATCTCAAGGACTGTAATCAAGGGGTAAGCCAAGCCTGAGGAAAACATGTATCTGAGCTCCTGATCATATGAACTGGAATTGACAGAGGCTGACTTCTTACTGAGTAACACAACTAATTTCTCACCTCAGGAAGTGAGGCAAAGATAAAAATGTTAATATTTGTTTTGCCTTTAAAAATAAGAAGTAAATACTGACTTTAGGCTGACTCAAGGAAACAAAGGTCTTCAGCACAGACCATCAAGTTTCTTTTAGTCGCTGACATGAGAATGAGATTTAATATTAAAGAGTATTGACTTGTTACTCTGTATCCTGCATTGGGTACTTTTATGCAGGTATAATAGAACACCTTGGACTGCCTACTGGTGGTGTAGTCATTCAGCTGTAACCATTCCTACCCTCCCTGGATTAGTTCCCTGTGGCTGCCGTGACAAAATGACAAACTGAAAAAAATGAGATTTTTTTCTCTTACAGTTCTAGATGTCAGGTGTCTGAAATCAGTTTTTCCAGACTAAAATCAAGGTGTCCATTGGGCTGGTCCTCTCTGGAGGCTCTGGAGGGAGAATCTATTCCTTTGCCTTTTTTACCTTCTAAAGGCTGTTGGTTTGTGGCCCCTTCCTCCATTTTCAAAGTTTCTCTCTCTAATCCATCATTACATCATCTTCTCCTGTGACTCTGCTTCCTCCCACATCCCTTCTACAAAAACCATAATGACTGTATCGCACTCACTTGGATATTCTCCCCATCTCAAGATCCTCAACTTAACCACGTGTGGAGTTCTTTTTTGCTACAGAAGGTAACATTTCCAGGTTCCCAGGATTAGGGCATGAATTTTTGGGGGGCCACTGTTCAGCCACGATTACATACTCATATTGTTTCCTTCCCATGTGTTGCTTAGGGACCTTCTTTCCTTTTGTTCCTTGTGAAATGTAGAGGACTTTCGGTAGATGGAAGTTTGAGCAGGGAAAAGACGACAGGTAGAATGCGTGGTGCAGTGCCTGCTTTCTGTTTGACCTGCTGGACTGAATTACTATTGGAAAGAAATGTGAATAGGTTAAAATCCTGATTCAGAGATTTAGCCCTAGCCAAGCCCCAAATCAAATTCTCGGGTATCCTGATACCCCATGGAATAGGAGAAAAGACTTTCCCCAGCTCCGCTTAGAACTCAGCTCAGCTGTGGCCCTCAGGGATTGGCCACATGTTATTTCCAGAGTCAAGGGTATGTCCTCTGAAGAAACACCAATAAACAACAGTATAGTAACTTAACTATGAGCAATTAGTTTGAAGTCTGTCAGGAAGCCAAAACTAGGGAGTTAAAAAAAGAGTCATTGCTACAACAGGATTGTCATAAGTGATTGGTTTGTGGGCATGAGAGAAACAAGCCATTGGTGACTATTTCACTCGTCTATGGCTGTGTAACAAATGAACACATAATTTAGTGACTGAAAACAGTATCCACTGTGTTCTGTCTTACCCCTTCTGTGAGTTAACTGGATTCAGCTGTGTGGTCTGTGCGCTGATCTCACTTGAGATTTCTTAGCTTCTTGTAGTCAAGTGGCTACTCAGCTTGGCATCATACAAAGGCTCAAGAGCAACGCTGGATCAGTTGGAACTTTCTCATTATTCATATAGTCCCCAGGACTCTCTGACTATACATTTTTCTGGGTACTCTCTCCATATAGTTTCTCCAGCAGAGTGGCCAGATTTCATGTAGCTCTGGGTTTCCAGAAAACACAAATACAACACTTCCAGGTTCCAAATGCTGAGGCTTAGAAGCCCCATATTGTTTCTTTGACTGACTTGTATTGGTGAGTCAAGTCAACAGCCAGAACAGATTCAATGAGGACTACATGAGGGCTTGTGTCTCAGGAGGGTGATTCACTGTTTGCCATGATTTTAGGACCATAAAAAAATAGATTGGAGCAACTGTTCCAGTTTATGTAGGACTAAGGAAGTTCCCTGGACATGAGACTTTCAGTGCTAAAAATTTCTGGGAAAAGTGAGCTGCATTGGTTACCCTAAAATAAAGCAATCATTGGACAGTTTGCAGATGGGAAATACAATGTTCTGACATTGTATGAATAGGGGATTTTAAGCCAAAAGTTACTTGAGTTATATAGTATTAACCCATTTTTCCTATTCCCAATAGACGTAAGTACTCTTTTAGTTATTTTTAGAGCTAAGGATACACAGACTAAAAAAAATAATAACTTCTTTTTCTTATCTATGGTCAGCCAATTATAGGTAGAAGGGTTTGGATTTTAAACTCCATACTTTATCTATACCACACAGTCTAGATGCTCATTACAATGGATTTGCCTATATTTTTACTTGCCTCTTATTCCATTAAAGCTTGATATTTGGTCTTCTAGCTCTTTTTTACATAAGGTAGAGATGTGGCATGCCACTCTATCATGAGATTCTGAGGAGAAATCGTGCTTATTTAATCTTGAGGTAGCTGTCAGAATATGGTACATAGTATCTGTTCAGTAAATGTTTGTTGAGTTGTAAATACTAATTGTTAAACTTTTTAGTACCTTGTGTTCTTTAATTCTATACAACTATTACCAAATGGGTGAAAGTGCCATAGTCGTTTGTTTCATTTTCCAAGTGTACTGTATTACTGTTCTGAGGCTGCTATAAAAAATTACCACAAGCTTAGTGACTTGAAACAACAGAAACATTCTTTCACAATTCTAGAAGCTAAAATTCTGAAATCTGGCAGGGCCGTGTTCTCTCTGAAGGGCTGTAAGGAAGAATTTGTTCTTTGCCTTTTCCAGCTTCTAGTGGCTGTCATTCCTTGAACTGTGGCCATATCACTCCAACTTCTAACTTCTTGGTTATATGACCTCTTCCTCAGTGTGCCTTTATGAAAATTTCCTTTGCCCACTAACATAAGGAGGGTTATTGGGTTTATGGCCTATCTGTTTAAAACCAGGGTAACCTCCTCCTCTCAAAATTCTTCATTTCATCTTTTGCCATCTTAGGTAGTAGTCACATATTTTTAGGATTAGGATTTAGAAATATTCTTCCAGAGGCCATTAAGCTCATTAAAGATACATATATACCTGTGTGTACAAAGATGCAGAGTTAAAAATGAAAGTCTAAAGTGCTTTATAGGGTAATTAAGACAAATGCTAGACACCTTTGGATAATGAAAGAAGTATTTTAACCCAAATTATTATAATGGTTTTATACTTTTTAATGTTCATATATCAAAGAAATTCAAATTTGCTTAGGTTTCTTAAATTAAAACAAAATCTAAATAAGAAATTGGAGAAATGAATTTCCAGCTTCCATGCGAAAACACTTGAGTTTCATGAGTCCAGGTATGAGCTGATGAGCTCAGCTAGAGATTTTGTAAACTCTTCCAGGTAGTAAGTTACACAGTCATGTACTGAAGTCAACTGAGTTGTTGAAGAAAAAGCAACTTTCTGGAAATGAGAAAGAAGCAATTGATATTCCTCTCTCATTTGAAGGAGGTGTGTGTGTGTGTGTGTGTGTGTGTGTGTATGTGTGTGTGTGTGTGTGTGTGTGCTATTTACTGACCTGGAAATTGACATATTGCTAAGAGAGAGAGTTGAGTTCATTTAAAGAAGCAGTTATCTAAAACCAGAATATTATCTGAAATTATCCTTGGACTCATGCCATAAATAACTTGATAACAAAATGTCTGTATTTAGAGAACATAAGATACATTTTATAAAGTAACAGTTTGATACTTATAAACTGTTTGTTTTCCACAAATATTTAAATTAATTAACACAAAAATACATTCTTATCAGTTTTCATTCCCTGCAATGTGGGAATATCCACAATACATTTACTTAATGAATGTGGCCCAACAATATGTTTCTTTACTAGTCATTCTCAGGAATAGTTTGATGAAGATTTATGTTACTTGATATGAGTAAAGAAAAATAGCTTTCCAATATAAATATTTCCAAACAGATTGAAGACAATGTATGATGGGGAGTCAGCTTTCATTCTTTTCCTATCCTGTTCTGAACTATAACCTTCTTTCTGCTCTATTAATTTTGGTTCCTTTCTTTTGATACGGTATATCCCCTTGAATCGCATTTTAACACGGATGTCCAGAAGTGTCTATTGTCCTCTTTGCAGAAGCTTACACAGCAGATGGTGTGAATGGTCCAGCATATATTTGTGGGATTGATATAGAAATGATCTGCCAGAATGCTAGCTTTGTTGGCATTTTGTCAAATGATACCAATGACATGTTAGAGAAGTTTGGAGTAAGTTAAATAATTACAATATTTTCCCCTTATTTTCCCAGTCTCTATTCTATTTTTGAAAAGTATTATGTAATTTAAACTTATAAAAATAGGCTTTTTCTCAAATCTTGTCTTCAGCCTGCTTCTGAGGTATCATTCTTTGACCATGTTATTATTTTTCCTCTTTGTCTTCTATGAGAATCTGAAATGTTTAGCTTCTTCTAACCCACAGCAGATTAAAATTAGATAGATGTGACTTTTTTCTACCTTCATTTTATAATGTATAACAATTCTTCAGGAACAATGAACATGCATTTTGTAACTTTAAAAACACTCTCAACACAGATTTGTTAATGAATAAAAATTATTAAAAACATAAATCAGTGGAAGAAACCTCCATGTAAGTGGCTTATCCATTCAGCTATTTTTAGATAAAATAAATTGTAGACATTACAGATGTAAAATTAACTATGACTTTTTAAAGTATTTCATCTCTTTCTGTTACATAATCTATAGAGATGCTGTTGAGATGTGTTTCCTGAGAATCAGTTTGGGAAGGAGAAGTGACATATAAATGTTAGCCAGGTTAGCCTTTTAACCCTCACTTTCCAGTGGACCACTCAAAGACAAAAATGAATACAGAGGAAAGCAGTTTTATCTAAATAACCAAACAACATAAAAACAAGGCGATGGTAATTGTTTCAGTAGGGGATTTGTGTTGCAATCTTTTTTATCATCTACTGTTTTAAACCAAAATGCTTAATGTCTTGTAATTATGTCACATATGTGCATTAACACAATGCAGTGAAGCTAGTTTTACATAATTCACTGCCGAAAAGCTGCAGGGGTTTTTTGACCAATATTTGTTTAATATATTGACAAAAGGAACTAGATCTGGAAAATAGCCTAAAGCCTAATCTTATTAGGAAAAAAGATAGAATTGTAAAAAATAAAACAATACTGTGAGTTGAGTTTGGAGCATAGCATTTAATTGATTATTCAAATCAGTTCATTTACTCTTTGGAAAATGTACTATAAAATACTGTAATCTAATGGATTAATCTTCTTCCTACAGCTTCTGAAACAAATTTTTCTTTGCCCAGTAAGTATAAAATGAAGTGCTGCTGAATACCATGCTTTTGATAGGCTTCATTATTGACTCCATGTCTCCATGCCTCCATGCACTCACAGCTTGTCATGGCTCAGATGGGGAAGGAGTGTTTCTCCTTTCCCGTAGCCTGTAACTTGCTTTGATCAATTGAATTAAGGTGGATGTAGCATGCCAGTTATGATAGGTTATGGGATGACTCACAGTTTTACATTTCCCCTCTTGTGCCTTTACTGACACCTTGAGAAGAGCACACTCCAGGCAGCTCAAGGAGGGCGAGGTACATGTGAAGCGACATCACAGGATTAAGAAGAAAAACCTCCCCAAATGCTACAACCTGAAACAGAATAATCAAAAGAGAGGGGAAACGTAGAAAATAGGGAGTATGCAAATGTTGGTTAATGTCATCTACAAAAAAAATAGAGTTATGTTGTTGGCAGAATGGGTGTCTACTTAATTTTAATATCACAAATTTTAAAATACAAGTACTTTGGCCAAGTATGATTTTTATCAACAATCATAAAATCCTCCTATGCTGGCTCAGAGAAGAGAAGGCCACTTTCACCCTGGGGTAATGTTTGGCCATAAATACCAAGAGGGTGGAGGTGGTTCATAGACTTTTCAGTAGAGTAATTATAATTATGTGCCGAGTAACCTAAGCTGAAAAAAGCAGAGAAAGGAGGATGGCAGTGCTGAGAGATCTTGAGAAATGAGTAACATTATGACCTCCTAAGACTTAAAAAACTGTAGTGGAAAAATTGCAGTGAGCTGAAGTTAACTGAAAAGATACACCTTTAAATTTCAGAGTGAAGTACATACTTGTAAATTTTATAAATTGTGCCATTTTTATCTCTAGTTTTAAGCATACATTCATTTTACTTTTTCTTCTCCCAACTGAGTTTGGTAAAGCCAGATGATAGAATAGGATTTAGGTGCCAGTATTGTAACATTCCAGTCCTTATTGAGTGACACAACTTTGGACTCATAATCTGAAAATTACTTTTCCTCTGTTTCTTCTCCTGTAAAATGAACAAATAATGATGCTTAGTAATTGCACTGGATATATCTGAAACAAAATAGGTATTTAGTAATTGTAACAAAGTTAATTGTAGCAAAAATATCTCTGATCACTTCAGAAAATTTGGGACTGAAGAAATGCATAAAGAAATACATAAAATACATAAAGAGATATTTAATTTATAAATAATGACTAAACATGAAGTTGTTATTAATACTCATATGCATAAGTAATTGATCAATTATTCTGCCATGATCTCCATAAGGATTTAGTAGTATTAACTCATTTAATCCTCACAGCACATCCGTGATATTGATGCTATTATTATCTGCATTTTGTGGAGGAGAATATGGAAACAGAAAAGCTAAATAGATTTTCAGAGTTCACAGGTAGTTCAGCCCAGATTCAAACATTGGCAACTTGGCTGGAAAAGTTAGAGGCTCTTATCCTCTGCAATACATTAAATATAATTGGCATAATAAATTAAATACACTCACAATCTTTACTCACTTTTACATATGTTCATTTTCAACTGAAAACATATCAATGTCAATTAAAAGTCTGAAATATATTTGTGAAAACAGCATATATTTCAACTTTTGTTGGAGGAACATTGATATTTTTAATATTCTATTAATGAAAATATATAACATACTTTTATATAAATGCCATTTCAATGACCATCTGTAGACATAGATTCCTTACTGCTTTAAACACTGTTTTCTCTAGAAATATAGGTAGATTTCAATACTCATAAACAAGTGTAAAGATAGTATATTTATGAGTTTATTAAAAAATTATATAAAATTAATATGAGTGTGAAGATAATCATAAAAATATAAAATTTGGTATAATTTTGCAGGATAAATTTCTAGACCACCCTGGAGAAACACTTTTCATCATCACTTTATTTATATACATACTTAGACCTTGTTTATTACTGTTTTATAAAAAAATTATAAACCTTATTTTTAGCTTTTTACAGCTAGCCTTTACAAATATATTAAAGAAAAAGTCATAGGGAATTAGTCCAAAAAGCTACTCTGGCAGCTAGATTTGAAAGAAGGGAGAATCTGGCAACATAGGAATCAGTTAAAATATAATTGTTTAGTTATGTAGTGATGAGACCATGAACCAGAGTAGCAGCTGAGGAGATCCACGATTAGAAGCACAGTGTGTGGGTAATATAATTTAACTGGTGAAAACTAGAGGTGAATGTAAATAGGAATAGTGCAAATAGTGGAGGCATAAAAAATGGAGAACAAAACAAACAAACAGACATTGACTCATAAATACAGAGAGCAAACTGGTGGTTGCCAGAGGGGGAGAGGGTGGGGTGTTGGGTGAAATAGGTGAAGAGGATCGAGAGGTACAAACATCCAATTACAAAAAAAGTAAATGATGAAAATACAGCATAGGGAATATATATATATAGTTAATAATACTACAATAATTTTGTATGGTGACAGATGGTAACTACACTTATAGTGGTGAGCATTTTGTAACGTATATAATTGTGGAATCACTATGTTGTACACCTGAAACTAATATAATATTGTATGTTAACTATATTTCAATAAAAAATATTAACCCAAGATCTTAAAGTGATTGAGTTAGTAAATTATATTTAAGTTTAGATTTTAGATCAGTACAATTCCTGTACAAAAAAAAATCAGTACAGTTATACACTTGTAACAGATAACTATGAAGAATTTTACACAGACAACTCTTGAAGTAACTAACTAGAAATAATCAGTTTGATATAGACCTTTATTTTTTGTAAGTTAATTTACTTGAACATGTATGTTTACAGCCTCATGACTTTAAATGTGTTGTGGAAACATTAGAAATTTCTCTGGCCCATAAAGCCAATGTAGAAAAACTATAGAAAGTTGAAAACAATTACATTTTTCACTGGGAAATAATATCAAAACCTTATATAAAATTAAAATTATATAGTATACTAAAGAAAAAGATAGTTAACTCCATTTTAAACAAACTTTTCCATATCTTTTATTTGTTCAAAAATTCACCATGCTTAAGGTTATTACATATATTTGTATCCAAACATAAATCTTCACTCAATAACCAAATATTAAAAATGCTTTACAGAAATTTTCATAACTATATTTTATTACTTGTGCTAGCTTATTACCTATTTGTATTTTTTCTTCTTTATCATGAAGGATATGTATATTTTAAATCATTTGTTCCTGTAGTGTAAAAAAAATGACAAATTTGGGTCATTGAGTAATTTCCAAGAGTGTCCCCCAAATCTGTCCATTACAATCTGACAGTTACACATGGTTGCTATTATAAATAAATCATTGTAATTGGCTAACTACTATGCCTCTTTGAGAAAGGGATAAAAGCTTTTCTTCTTTATAGAGAATTGGCAGCAATTTCAACTCACAAAAAAATAAATACATGTACAACACCTGTAAGAAAAATAAACACCTGTAAACAAAAAAAAAAGAAGAAACAATGTTGATTTCTATGTATTAAGCTCAGGAAAATGGTACAATGGTGATGCCAAGGAATATTACTTATGAGAGTGGATTTTCAAAATAAAGTATCTGGCTTACATGCACATTGAGTGTAATCCTCTTTTCTACTTACTCTTTTTCTCATTTTCTACCTAGGACAGCTCTCCAGAAATGTATCAGCCTCAGGGAGAACCTTATAAATTAGTTTTATGAAAATAATTTCAAATGGTTTTTTAAGTGCACTAAGGTAAAAGTCATCATGAAATCATCATCCTATGTTTTATAAATCAATATATACCAAAAGTCTATACAGATTCTGTCATAATATTCAATTTCACATGATTTTTTTAGATCTCATCCCACATGCTTCTGAGGCACATATCCTGTCAGTTAATGTATTTTAGAAGAATATAAATTAATCACCACATAAACCTGAAAAAGAGTTGGTTGGTAAGACAAGTATGCTTTGAACTTCATATAATAATGGCTTCTTTCTACTGAAATATTGACTTACATATGTCTTTCTCAGTGCTTTAGAGATGTTATAATATCTGAATATTTCCTTTATTCTCCTTTTGATTCTTTATTTTTAATATCCTTAACTACAAAATATTTTCATTTCCCCAGTTAGATGGCAAGTGTGTGATGTTCATTTATTTGTACTGCAAGCACTAGAATAGAATATTGAAGACGTGGGACTGGCAGAATGGGAAAAATGTCTGAAATTACATTATTCCATGAACATATAAATCTATGCTGAAGCAACACAGTAGTCTATGAAATATTTTAACTCTCCATTAGTGAATGGGTGGACACTTCAGAACCTATCAGAGCTCTATAGTGTCTCATGTTTTATCATTCTACTTATTTCTCCATATTTCTTATTACCCCATCACTTTCCCTACTATTTGCCTATAAGCTCTTCACATGATGCATGGCCAATGTCATTATCTTATGCGTCTCAATGTTCTATCTTCATCAGAGACCTTCATTTCATATGTCCATACTCCATTTTGATGAATGACAGAAATTTTGCTCTTTTTTGTTGTTAAGGTTAATATTATGGCAATTGACTAGAGGTCTCAAACTTCCCATTGGAAAAGGTTCACAGTTCAGTTTTTATGTTTGAGGTTTCCAGTGACTAATGCATCATTTAGCAGTGTGCTTTTGCTTCCTTTGCTATTTCTGTCCTGAGTTATAACAGCATAATCTCTACAAAACAGTAAGAAGAAAATGGTAAAACTTCACTCCAATCTCTTTGCCTAGGCTTCCCATTTGTAAGGAATAACACTAACAAACCTCTCTGATTGCCAAAAAAGAAAAAGAAGTTAAAAAAACAAAATCAATGACTACCAAGTTCCTAATCATGATGAAGAATTTCATAGATCCCAATAGCTCTCAAGTCAGCCCAGACAATTTAGATTAGGAATGCCACTTTAAACATTCTTCTCCTAGTGCCAACCTCTAGTAGTTAGACTCTTTGTTGCTAGTGATACATATCCGACTTAAACAAAGATAGGTTAAAATTACATCTGGAAAACAGGTGTGAACAGGAAACCCATGCTGCTTGCCGTTCTCTGGTAATAATGTTATTGTCTCCATTGTCTCTGACCCAGAAGGTTCGTGTCTTTGGCCAGCATCCATGAAACTGTGGTAGGCTGATTTTTAGCTTGATAAAATTCAGGATAAAAATTCTGATTCTATAGTTATTGACACCATACACCATTTTTTTAATATAATTTATTTTATTATCATTAATTTACAATTACATGTGCAATATTACGATTATTAAACTACCCCTTCATCAAGTCCCCCCCACCAACCCCATGACAGTCACTGTCCATCAGCGTAGTGAGATGCTATAGAATCACTACTTGTCTTCTCTGAGTTGTACTGCCCTCCCCGTGCCCCCCAAAGGTTACATCTGCTAATCGTAATGCCCCTTTTTCCCTCTTATCCCTCCCTTCCCGCCCATTTTCGCCAGTCCCTTTCCCTTTGGTAACTATTAGTCCGTTCTTGGGTTCTGTGAGTCTGCTGCTGTTTTGTTCCTTCAGTTTTTTTCTTTGTTCTTATACTCCACATATGAGTGAAATCATTTGACACTTGTCTTTTTCGGCTTGGCTTATTTCACTGAGCATAATACCCTCTAGCTCCATCCATGTTGTTGCAAATGGTAGGATTTGTTTTCTTCTTATGGCTTAATAATATTCCATTGTGTATATGTACCACCTCTTCTTTATCCATTCATCTACTGATGGACACTTAGGTTGCTTCCATTTCTTGGCTATTGTAAATAGTGCTGCAATAAACATAGGGGTGCATCTGTCCTTTTCAAATTGGGCTGCTGCATTCTTAGGGTAAATTCCTAGGAGTGGAATTCCTGGGTCAAATGGTATTTCTATTTTGAGTTTTTTGAGGAACCTCCATACTGCTTTCCACAATGGTTGAACTAATTTGCAGTCCCACCAGCAGTGTAGGAGGGTTCCCTTTTCTCCACATCCTCGCCAACATTTGTTGTTGTTTGTGTTTTGGATGTTGGCCATCCTCACTGGTGTGAGGTGATATCTCATTGTGGTTTTAATCTGCATTTCTCTGATGATTAGCGATGTGGAGCATCTTTTCATGTGCCTGTTGGCCATCTGAATTTCTTCTTTGGAGAAGTGTCTATTCATGTCCTCTGCCATTTCTTAATTGGATTATTTGCTTTCTGTTTGTTAAGGTGCATGAGTTCTTTATATATTTTGGATGTCAACCCTTTATCAGATACGTTTTTTATGAATATATTCTCCCATACTGTAGGATGTCTTTTTGTTCTACTGATGGTGTCCTTTGCTGTACAGAAGCTTTTCAGCTTGATATAGTCCCACTTGTTCATTTTTGCTTTTGTTTCCCTTGCCCGGGGAGATATGTTCATGAAGAAGTTGCTCATGTTTATGTCCAAGAGATTTTTGCCTATGTTTTTTTCTAAGAGTTTTATGGTTTCATGACTTACATTCAGGTCTTTGATCCACCTTGAGTTTACCTTTGTGTATGGGGCTAGACAGTAGTCCAGTTTCATTCTCTTACATGTAGCTGTCCAGTTTTTCCAACACCAGCTGCTGAAGAGGCTGTCATCTCCCCATTGTATATCCAAGGCACTTTTATCAAATATTAATTGACTGTATATGTTTGGGTTAATGTTTGGATTTTCTACTCTGTTCCACTGGTCTGTGGGTCTGTTTTTGTGCCAATACCAAATTGTCTTGATTACTGTGGCTTTGTAGTAGAGCATGAAGTCAGGGAGTGTAATTTCCCCTGTTTTATTCCTCCTTCTCAGGATTGATTTGGCTATTCGTGGTCTTCTGTGGTTCCATATGAATTTTAGAATTATTTGTTCCAGTTCATTGAAGAAAGCTGTTGGTAGTTTGATAGGGATTGCATTGAATCTGTAGATTGCTTTAGGTAGTATAGCCATTTTGACAATATTTTTCCTTCCTAGTCAAGAGCATGGGATGCATTTCCATTTGTTAGTGTCCTCTTTAATTTCTCTTAGGAGTGTCTTGTAGTTTCCAGAGTACAGGTCTTTCACTTCCTTCGTTAGGTTTATTCCTAGGTATTTTATTCTTTTTGATGCAATTGTGAATGGAATTTTTTTCTGATTTCTCTTTCTTTTAGTTCATCATTAGTGTATAGGAAAGCAACAGATTTCTGTGTGTTAATTTTGTATCCTGCAACTTTGCTGAATTCAGATATTAGTTTTAGTAGTTTTGGAATGGAATCTTTAGGGTTTTTTATGTACAGTATCATGTCATCTGCAAATAGCGACAATTTGACTTCTTCTTTACCGATCTGGATGCCTTGTATGTCTTTGTTTTGTCTGATTGCTGTGGCTAGGACCTCCAGTACTATGTTGAATAACAGTGGAGAGAGTGGGCATCCCTGTCTTGTACCCAATCTTAGATGAAAAGCTTTCAGCGTCTCGCCGTTAAGTATGATGTTAGCTGTGGGTTTGTCATATATAGCCTTTATGATGTTGAGGTACTTGCCGTGTATACCCATTTTGTTGAGAGTTTTAATCAGGAATGGATGCTGAATTTTGTCAAATGCTTTTTCAGCATCTATGGAGATGATCATGTGGTTTTTGTTCTTCTTTTTGTTGATGTGATGGATGATGTTGATGGATTTTCGAATGTTGTACCATCCTTGCATCCCTGGGATGAATCCCACTTGATCATGGTGTATGATCCTCTTGATGTATTTTTGAATTCGGTTTGCTAATATTTTGTTGAGTATTTTTGCATCTACGTTCATCAGGGATATTGGTCTGTAATTTTCTTTTTTGGTGAGGTCTTTGCCCGGTTTTGGTATTAGAGTGATGCTGGCTTCATAGAATGAGTTTGGAAGTATTCCCTCCTCTTCAATTTTTTGGAAAACTTTAAGGAGAATGGGTGTTATTTCTTCTCTATATGTCTGGTAGAATTCAGAGGTGAATCCATCAGGCCCAGGGGTTTTGTTCTTGGGTAGTTTTTTGTTTACCAATTCGATTTCGTTGCTGGTGATTGGTCTGTTTAGTTTTTCTGTTTCTTGCTTGGTCAGTCTTGGAAGGTTGTATTTTTCTAAGAAGTTGTCCATTTCTTCTATGTTTTCCAGCTTGTTAGCATATAGATTCTCATAATATTCTCTTATGATTCTTTGTATTTCTGTGGGGTCCGTCGTGATTTTTCCTTTCTCATTTCTGATTGTGTTTATGTGTGTAGATTCTCTTTTTCTCTTAATGAGTCTGGCTAGGGGTTTATCTATTTTGTTTATTTTTTCAAAGAACCAGCTCTTGGTTTTATTGATTTTTTCTATTGTTTTATTCTTCTCAATTTTATTTATTTCTTCTCTAATCTTTATTATGTCCCTCCTTCTGGTGACTTTGGGCCTCATTTGTTCTTCTTTTTCCAATTTCAGTAATTGTGTCTTTAGACTATTCATTTGGGAATGTTCTTCCTTCTTTAAATAGGCCTGGACTGCAATATACTTTCCTCTTAGAACTGCCTTTGCTGCGTCCCACAGAAGTTGTGGCTTTGTGTTGTTGTTGTCATTAGTCTCCATATATTCTTTGATTTCTGTTTTGATTTGGTCGTTAACCCATTGATTAATTAGGAGAGTGTTGTTAAGTCTCCATGTATTTGTGAGCCTTTTTGATTTCTTTCTAAAATTTATTTCTAGTTTTATACCTTGGTGATCTGAGAAGTTGGTTGGTAGGATTTCAATATTTTTGAAATTACTGAGGTTCTTTTTGTGGCCTAGTATGTGGTCTATTCTGGAAATGTCCATGTGCACTTGAGAAGAATGTGTATCCTGTTGCTTTTGGGTGTAGAGTTCTGTAGATGTCTGTTAGGTCCATCTGTTCTAGTGTGTTGTTCAGTGTCTCTGTGTCTTTACTTATTTTCTGTCTGGTTGATCTGTCCTCTGGAGTGAGTGGTGTGTTGAAGTCTCCTAAGATGAATGCATTGCTGTCTATTTCCTCCTTTAATTCTGTTAGTAGTTGTCTCACATATGCTGGCGCTCCTGTGTTGGGTGCATATATATTTATAATGGTTGTATCTTCTTGTTGGACTGACCGCTTTATCATTATGTAATGTCCTTCTTTATCTCTTGCTACTTTCTTCGTTTTGAAGTCTATTTTGTCTGATACAAGTACTGCAACACCTGCTTTTTTCTCTTTGTTGTTTGCATGAAATATCTTTTTCCATCCCTTCACTTTTAGTCTGTGTATATCTTTGGATTTGAGGTGAGTTTCTTGTAGGCAACATATAGATGGGTCTTGCTTTTTTATCCATTCTGTTACTCTGTGTCTTTTGATTGGTGCATTCAGTCCATTTACATTTAGGGTGATTATTGATAGGTATATACTTATTGTCATTGCTGGCTTTAGATTCGTGGTTACCAAGGGTTCAAGGGTTGCTTCTTTACTATCTAACAATCTAACTTAACTTTCTTGTTAAGTTATTGTAAGCACAGTCTGAAGTTACTTTATTTCTCTCCCTTCTTATTCCTCCTTCTCCATTCTTTCTATAATAGGTGTTTTATTCTTTGCCTTTAGTTAGTATTTGGATGGTCTGCTTTCTTTGCTATGAATTTTTTTTTCTCTGGTAACATCTTTTTAGACTTAGGTGTGCTTCCATCTAGAGCAGTCCATTTAAGATATCCTTTAGTGGTGGTTTATGAGAGGCAAATTCTCTCAACTTTTGTTTGTCTGGAAATTGTTTAATCCCTCCATCATATTTAAATGATAATCGTGCTGGATACAATATTCTTGGTTCGATTCCCTTCTGTTTCATTACGTTAAATATATCATGCCATTCTCTTCTGGCCTGTAAGGTTTCTGTTGAAAAGTCTGATGATAGTCTGCTGGGTTTTCCTTTGTAGGTGATCTTTTTTCTCTCTCTAGCTGCCTTTAATACCCTGTCTTTATCTTTGATCTTTGCCATCTTAATTATTATGTGTCTTGGTGTTGTCTTCCTTGGGTCCCTTGTGTTGGGAGATCTATGAGCTTCGGTGGACTGCGAGACTACTTCCTTCCCCAGCGAGGAAAGTTTTCAGCAATTATTTCTTCAAAGACACTTTCTATCCCTTTTTCTCTCTCTTCTTCCTCTGGTACTCCTATAATGCTAATATTGTTCCGTTTGGATTGGTCACACAGTTCTCTTAATATTCTTTCATTCCTAGAAATCCTTTTATCTCTCTCTGCCTCAGCTGCTCTGTACTACTGTTCTCTGTTTTCTATTCCATTAACAGTCTCTTGCATCTCATCCATTCTGCTGTTAAGCCCGTCGATCGTTTGTCTGATTTCTGCATTGT
>JAVSCE010014053.1:0-56243 GCA_032199065.1 Smutsia gigantea | reverse complement strand
GTTTGATCCAGGAATTCCACTCCTAGGAATTTACCCTAAGAATGCAGCAGCCCAATTTGAAAAAGACAGATGCACCCCTATGTTTATTGCAGCACTATTTACAAGAGCCAAGATATGGAAGCAACCTAAGTGTCCATCAGTAGATGAATGGATAAAGAAGAGGTGGTACATATACACAATGGAATATTATTCAGCCATAAGAAGAAAACAAATCCTACCATTTGCAACAGCATGGATGGAACTAGAGGGTATTATGCTCAGTGAAATAAGCCAAGCCGAAAAAGGCAAGTACCAAATGAGTTCACTCATATGTGGAGTATAAGAACAAAGAAAAAAACTGAAGGAACAAAACAGCAGCAGACTCACAGAACCCAAGAACGGACTAATAGTTACCAAAGGGAAAGGGACTGGGGAAGATGGGTCTGAAGGGAGGGATAAGAGGGAAAAAGGGGCATTATGATTAGCAGATGTAATGTTGCGGGGGCATGGCGAGGGCAGTATAACACAGAGAAGACAAGTAATGATTCTATAGCATCTCACTACACTGATGGACAGTGACTGTAATGGGCTTGGTGGGGGGGACCTGATAAAGGGGGTAGTTTAATCACCATAATATTGCACATGTAATTGTAGATTAATGATACCAAAATAAACTATTAAAAAAAAAGAAAGAAACACTTTGCCTCCCTCCTACTGTTGGTCCATACCCGAGGCTGTTTCATTGGCCAAAAAACTAGACAACCACTTCCCTGTGACACAGTGACCATTTCTGAAATGGCCAGAGTTTTTCCCACCTTTCCATTCTCCCTTGCACCATTTTAGGTTTCTGTCTTTCTACATCCATTGGGACAGTCGTTCCCATACCTACCTGATGTGGGAAGAAATATTCAACAAATATTGAGCATCTAGTGTAGCTACTCACTATTGTAAGTATTGAGGATTAAGCATTGAAAAAAAAGTACCTTCATGGTGCTTACACACTAGTGGGAGGAGACAAGTAATAGAGACAATAAATGAAATAAACTCCATGATGTGTGTCTAATCTTGGGCTGTTACAACAAAAAATACCATAGGTGGGTAGCTTGAATAAAAGAAATTTTTTTCACAGTTCTGGAGGTTGGAAGTTTGGGATCAAGTTGCCAGTAAGGTCAGGTTCTTGGTGAGGGCCCTCTTTCTGACAGATGCTCATTTTCTCATTGTATCTCTTCTTATAAGGGCACCACCCCATTCATAAGGGCTCCATCTTCATGACCTAATTACCTTCCAAGGGCCTCACCTACAAATACAATCACACTGGAGATTAGCCTTCCACATATGAATTTGAGGGACATAAATACTGAGTCTATAGCAGTATGTTAGAAGATGATTAGTTGCATGTTAAAAATGGATAAAAAGATGGATATGAAAGTGATCTTGCAGCAGTATCTGTCACCCCACTGATCGTCAGGGTTGATTTGGCCAATTGGTGGTTGTCCCCTTTGTCCCTCACCACCCATGTGCAACCCCCTGAAGCTACATGCTCATCAAAGAGTACAACCTTCCATGATGGAGGGATACAAGTAGCTGCCCTCCCCTGCTAGAAGGTCCAAACAAGCTCTCAGGGTCCATTTGTAGAAGACATAGTAATCAAGCTTCGAAGACTCCAGACACAGCCAAATGCGGTGATTCACATGACTGCCACCTGCCTTTCTTAAAAATTAAAATAAAGGAAGAGGACAAGAGGGGCTGAGGGTGTGGTGGAAGAGCAATATAGTCACTAAGTCATCAGAATCATATATATGAATTGTGGACCCATCTTCAGAATTTCAACTTTAGAATCTGAGTGGGACCTAGAAATCTGTACCTCTGTCCATTGACCTATTCACTCTGACTTATAAACATATGAATATATCCAATCTTGAAACAAAATCAAACAAAAAATAAAATAAAACATAATTCCTGTAACTTCTTCTACACCTACCTTCCAAAAACCTATCTTTCTTCTTTCCTTACTTGAGTTATAGAAATAATAATCTAGACTTAAGATCTCCATTAAGTATGATTTTTTTTATTACACACATGTATCATGCTTATCCTTATCTATTAGGGTGATTTAACACAGAGACATTTTGCCTGGCAGAATCTGAGGAAATTTTGTTGGCATTGGGCAAACCATAAGCCATGGGAATCCACCAGTGTTCTAGTTCATGTTAGCCACACAGAAACTTTCATAACCATTATACAAAACTCTAAATACATACTTCCCTTCTTTCCTCCCAATCCTTCCCACTTACACGATACTACACCTTAACCACTTGCAGAGGAGGCAGTAGAAGGACATTTAGGAGAAATACTATGAAGGACTTTGTTGCTGCAACATTTGTACTTTGTTCTGGGATGTTCCATGTCCTGTGCCTTCTTAGTCTTGACTCATTCTTGGGTTTTTCAAATTGTTTATAACTGGACTTCTTGGTACCTTGGGCCAAATCTCAAAATTCATACCTTTATGTATTCTATGCTTGTGTGTGTGTGTGTTGGGGGATGTAGATGGGAGTTGCAATGGATCCTAAGAAAATGTTTCCCCCTTTTCTGGAACTTAACACAATTAACCTTTTTACTGTAGATGAATGAAGCAAAGGACATCATTATACAGATGCCTGGCCATGCAAAGCCATTCTGTCTTAAATGACAGTGAATAGGGGTTAGAATAAGTCCTTAAAGCTCTTTATAATTATTGTCAAGTATCTAATTATTGGTAATAACTTCAACCTCTCCATATCTCACATTACCTGTTTCCTCATATTAGATGCTCCCTTTTCCTCACCTTTAATAACAAGATTGACTTTACAGTGATCCACCCATTTTCCTGTGTTTATTTTCTCCCCAACCCTACTCAAAGCTGCAGAGAGGACTAATGTATTAAATTGCTATAGAATTGACAACAGTCCATAGATAGGACAGAACTCAGGGACAGTATGTGACCTCACATTGCTACTTCATGACTGTTGGCCAAGATTTTCAGTTCTGGGTCTAGATGCATCATCATATCTTGGCACAATATTGAATATCTGGAAGAAACAGGAAACTCCTTTGTTGTAGGACAATACTAAGAAATTTAAAATTATTTTGTAGCTTATGCTCACAAAATTACAGAGTCCTCATAACTTTCTACTCTTACTGGCTTTTGTGGTTTTGTATAAAATCCTAGGGCTCTTTTCACAGGACCAAATATGGACCTAAACTCCTCAGTCTGAATCCCACCATTTGAATTTATTTCCTTCTCCTACATATTTTCTTTCCTGATTCTCATTGCTCAAGTCAAGGAATTTCCTGTGCTGTATCTTCCTAGTTACAGGGAATCCAATTTATAATTGCACAGACACACCTGTCTCCATGCCTTTATAATTCATTCCCAGTCATCTTTGGTTTCGTTCCAGTTTTTCTAAATAAAAGTATCACTGGAAAATTTTAAAGTTTCAGTTATTTCAATTTCAGTGCAAATATTCGAATTTTTATATGGATCAAAAATATGTCAGAGATTAACACCATGCTACCTTTAATAATTTTAAGGCTATCAGCTAAAAATACCAATAATTAAAATAATCTCAGTACAAGTTTCTCCTTTTTCTAATTAAGATTGCCCAGTTAATAAAAACAAAAACAAATGAACAAAAACCTTCCAGGACTGAAAAATATTAAATGTTTCATTACACTACATATTTATCTTCACTTTTTGTATGAGTTGACACATCAAAAATTTAACTTATGGTTTCCAAAGTGTCAGCCAATCTTTTCGGCATTTTAATTTTCACTTAAGATCTGAACATTCTTTTTCATCCTGACCTTTAGGCAGCTGTTACTGCCCTTTTTTATGCCTTTTAACCAATAAGTTACAGGCTGGCAGCTGGATTGGTAAATATGGTGAGAAAATCCAATTTTTTTGGTCAGCAGAGTGTTTTACCAATGAAATTAGTAATCAAGGGTTAAAAATTGGGCTGTGACACAGCCCATTTCCACCCTCAGCTCCAGACAACCATTAATATACTTTATTTTGATTTGTCTATTCTGGACAGTTCATATAAAAAGGATCATATCATATACAGTCTTTTGTGTCCAGTTTATTTCACTCAGCATGTTTTGGAGTTCATCCATATTGTAGCATACATCAGTATTTTGTTTCTTTTTGTGGTTGAATAATTTTTCATTTTTATGATGAGGTCTCTTTTTGGAATGATGAAAATGTTCAAAAAATTAGGTAATGGTGGTGGTTGCACAGCTCTGTAAATATACCAAAAATTACTGATTTGATATTTTTGTTATGTAAGTTACATTTCAATAAAGCTATTTAAAAAAAAATTGGGCTGTGACAGAAACAAAAAAAACTGTATTTTCAGTATTGTGCTCTTAGGTTCTCCACAGTGCTCCTTAGATCAACTGCATTTCTTTTCTTCCCCCAGTTTTTATAAGATATAATTGGCATATAACATTGTATTAGTTTAATGTGTATGATGTAATGATTCAACATATGTATATATGGGAAAATAACTACACAGTAAGTTAACATCTATCACCCCACAGTTACAGTTTTTTCTTGTGGTGAGAACTTTTAAGATCTACTCTCTTAGCAACTTTCAAATATACAATACAGAATTAACTATAGTCACCATGCTGTGCATTACAATCCCAGAATCATTAATCTTATAACTAGAAGCTTCTACATTTCAACCTCTTTCATTCGTTTTCCCCATATGCCTCTGGCAACCACCAATCTGTTATCTGTTTCTATGACTTAGTTTTTTTTTGGATTCCACATATAAATGAGATCATACAGTATTTATCTTTCTCGGTCTGACTTAGCATAATGCCTTCAAGGTTCAGCCTTGTTGTCACAAATGGCAGAATTTCCTTCTTTTTAATAGCTGAAAAATATTCAATTTCGTATATATACCATATTCTCTTTATACATTCTTCTGTCAATGGATACTTAGGTTGTTTCCATGTCTTGCTATTTGTAAGTAATGCTGCAATGAAACATGGGGGTGCAGATATCTTTTCAAGAGAGTGATTTAATTTCCTTTGACTGTATGTCCAGAAGGGGGATTGCCGGAACATAGAGTAATTCTGTGTTTAATTTTTTGAGAAACTACCACAGCAGCTGAACCATTTTAGATTTTCTCTAGCAGTGTTCTAATTTCTCCAAGACGGGTTTGAATTTCCCCTCATCCTCACCAAAACCTGTTATCTTTTGTTTCGTTGGTAATAGCCAATCCTAACAGGTGATGAGTAATGTCTTATTGTAGTTTTAATTAGCATTTCCCTGATTAGTGATATTGAATACCTTTTCATATCCTTATTGGCCATTTGTGTGTCTTCCTTGCAGCAATGTAGCTTTTGTACAGTAAAGGTAACAGTCAACAGAGAGCAAAAGCAACCAACAGAACGGGAGAAAATATTTCAAACATATATCTAATAAGGAGTTAATATCCAAAATGTATTAGGAACTCTTTCAATTCAATTCAATGTCAAAAAAAGTTTTAAATGGGTAATGAACTTCACATAAAATGAATTTTACAGCTAGCAATGTTCCTGTAAAAAGAATTTAATGCACACCTATGCAGGACCAAAGCTGTGCCTCTTTTACTTACGTGTATGACATTAAAAAATGTAATAGCTTTTCATCCTAAAAAAGACCTACTTCACAGTATTCAAGTTAAACACATAATGACCCCCCCAAATTAGGAAACTAGCCACTGATAAAGGAACATTTTACAATTGTTTGTACCTTTGAAATATATGTTCCTACATGTTTCTGGAGGTTTGCAATTAGAACCTACTTTATCCAATTAAAAAATATAATTATTTAAGGCAGGAATTAATTCTATAAATAAGCAACTTTAAATGCCCAAGGATACACCAAATCTTTACCTTTCAGCCAAATGCAAATTTTCAACTTTAGCCTACCTACTCTCCACCTCTTGGGAAGATTTTCCAAGGTTCCTCGCTAACCTGTAAAGGAAACAGGTTTGGCACATGTATATAGACTCAGTCTAAAACTTGCTATGAGCCCAATTCGCAATGCCCTGACCCAGAGCATTATTTCTACTCTCAAGTGATCCCAGCAGTTTTTTTTTAAAGATCATGTCTATTAATAACAATCATCTTAGTTATTTTCCTCTGGATCAGCTTGTCAGCCTTTCAACTAAACTGAAGTTCCCAGAACCCCCAAAGTCCCTGTCCCTTTAAGTAATTCATGCATGTATAAACACAGAATCTGTTTTCTTTTATTCCCAGGCATTAGAGACTGACATAGCCAATTATTTCAGGTGAAAACAGTTGGTATAATTGTCTCACAAACTATTCTGTCTACCTGTTTTGTTTGGAGTGGACCCCGTGCCAGAATTAAAAAGTAGCATGCCCTGAACACCCATTCCCCAACACAAACACATTCACACACTCACAGGCAGACACACACCAAGCATAAACATACACACACACTTCCAGGCTGGTACTGACTCATTAAAACATTTTGTGAGCTTTTGGACTTCAGAATTACAATCCCTCAGATACTTCTGTCCATTGTGGGAAACCTCCAAGGGATTTTCCCTAAGCAACTGAAATCACTTTTCAATAAAGCAACCTTGCAAGTGACCAGAGTCAAAGACAGAATTTAACAGGTCCCTCTGTGGGAGCTCAAGGCAAACCAAAGTCCACTAGCTGACCCCACGGATTCAGCCAGCCCATTCTCTAGTACTGGTGCTACCTATCCATTCACGTGCACATTATTTTGACAGCTGCAGGAACCATTGTCCATTCTACACATGGTTCCTAGGGGTCTGAAGTAATGTATATGAAAACAGAGACTATTTGGCAGCTAGGATTTTATACCTTGTTGGATGTATTGCCATATTCCCTTATGGCAAAGGAATATGCTGTGCAAGTCAGGGAATGTCCTGGCCCAGATGTGACTCAGAGAGAGTTTTGTATAGATTATATGTGTTCCAATAACTTTCTAAAAATTTTCTGTCCATGTATCACCCTTCAACACTCCCTCTTAGACCACCCACAAGAAGAAAGGGACAGAGGAGGAAACCTTTTAGACAAACAGTAAATTAGGCCCTTGCTACAGAAACCACCTCTGCCATTACTCCTGAGGGATCTTTGTCTTACCTCATCCTTAGGTAACATAAGCAGGCTGTCACCAAATTCCTTAGTGTCCCAAGCCGAAGCAAATCACCACTACCACCATATTGTGGACCATATCTCTGATTCTTCACTTTTTTTTTTTTTGCCTGTGTGTGTATGTTAGTGGGGTTGTGGGTGCTATAATTTACTTTAAGCAAGTATTTTTTTCAGCCCCTGATGTAGGCATTTTGTTTAGTTGATAGGAACAAAGGAAAAGCATGAGGCCCTAAAGAGTTATTAATATTAGAGCTCATCTGCTTCCACTTTCTCACACAGTTGAAAGAATGCAGTAAACTCTAAGAAAACTACTCTTACTACAGTTATGTATGATTCCTGGATGCTGAACCAAAAATGGGCACTTTTTTTTATTAATTTATTTGAACAAATGCAACTTTTGACCTGCATGACTTTCCAGCTCCTTGAAAGTCTCTCCATCAGCTTATTTTCATGAGTTTGCTCTCCTCTGATTCTCTTCCCTGTCTGTCTTCACCTTGTCAAGCTCCTCTACCCTGCCCATAAATGTTGGTATTGCCCAGGCAACCACCAAATACTGAGAAATCACTTCCAAACAGTAACAAACTAGTCACTTTACTTATTCAGGTTTATAGGAATAAACCTATATAGATACATTAAATTGGGTCAGATTAGATTGAACTAAGTCACATCAAATAATCACCATAGTATTAAAAGATTACAAGCAATCATCTGCTCAGAAACTTCTTTTCATCATCAGAATTAATCAGTCCTTACTTTGAACTATTTCTGAAACTTGTATCTAACACCTTTATTATACATATACACTAAAATACAGTTTTTTGGTTAACATGACTTCCTCCCCTACTGTTTTGTGAGTTTCTTGATGACAGAATCTGGGTTATATTTTCTCTTTTCCCAGCACATAGCACATTGTGTAGCCCATGGTAGACCATAACTGTTGTTCAACATTATTTATGCTTTATCATTTCATTATTGTAACATGACCATAATCTAAGAGGTAAGGTATTGGGGGACTAAAAGATGGTGTGGAGGTACAGTGTGAATCTCTTCCTGTACCAAAACAAAACAGAACAAAACGACAACAAAATACATGCAAAAGAGGGAAGAGCTGGCAACAGCATGAATGGGGAATGTTTTGACCTACAAATGATGGAAGCTTTTTTTATTAACACTGTTGGAATTTACTAACCACAATTATGACACACAGTTGAAAGAATGCAGTAAACTCCTTGTCGGTTAATTAATTGTTCTCTTTTGAAGATCTACTGTGTTGACTAATTGAACAAATAACTCAAGTAGAGTGTCTCTGATGAAACCACTTGGGTTCCCTCTTTGGAGTTGTTGTCAGGACTGAAGACAGCATTATCAATGGCCCCTACTCTCCCTGAATTTGGGTCCTCTTTCAGAAACCTTGTATTCTGCACACAGCTTTGTTAACCATGGGCTGAAAACCTTAGGTTGAGCGTTTTGTTTGCAAATTATTTTGTCAAGGCCTTTTGAACAATAGTGTGCCAATGAAGTACGAGGTATGATTTACATAAGAATGAGATTTTTGTAAAAACAATAATAGCCTTTCAGAAATGTCTAACTGCTTTGTAAATGCATGACAACCTTGTGGTAAAAGCAGTTATTAAAAATTCACCTTTTCAAAAAAAAAAAGGAATGTGGAATGTTCTGTGTGGAATCTTAAGGATATTTTGGGAATACATACAGTGTATCTTGGGAATTGCCTCAAAAGTGCATATGGAGATATTCTTCACTGCATGGTATTCCATTCTGTAGTTTAGCATAGTTTCTTTAGCTCCCACCCTGTTGACAAATATCTGATTCATTTTAGTCTTTTGCTATTATAAATAGTCTATAATGAAAAACCTTCACATAGAAATACAGTTTCAGGGATTTCTCTATAAAAAAAACAACTAGCCAACCAGTAAACAATAACAAAGCATTTTTGCACCTGCATGTGACCAAATGATAATGTTGCATTTGGGCAAATATTTATCAGTTTTTTAAGACTAACTAAAATAATTCTTTCATGAGTTAATTAGGCATCCTATACCTAGATTACAAGCTAAAGTTGGAGGATCTTTCTAAACCTGAACTAACGTGGAATGAATTTCTTTAAAATGTTTATATAAAAACAAATTTTCTAAAATACGTAAATGCAAGAGTCTTTACCTAAGCCCCCATATTTTCATACAAAGTACATTGAATGGGAGACATCCAAAACAAGCTAAAAGAGGCTTTACCTATATAAAGCAAAGAATTTGAGCTACTTGACCTAGAGATAGGAAAATATATCTTCAGCTTACACAAGTATGGCAGTTCCACCACAGAAATAGAGCAATAGACACACAAGTTTTCCAGGTGTACTAGAAAACCAATTTTATAATACTAGGTCAGTGAAAGACCTTAGAAGTGCTAATAATTGGCTCACGTATCTACAGAATGTCTCCATACTAATTGGCCCCAAGAGTCTGGGGGTCCTAGAGGGCAACATGGCTCTTGCCTCAGTGTTGGAAATGTCATTTCAAGTATTAGAAGATTAGGGCAGAGGAGGTTAAGCCAGGAAGGGAGCAGTAATAAATGTTTGTGAACTAAGGAATTAAAACGAGAAGCCTCATTTTGAGGTGCTGGGAAGGGAGAGATAAAAGGTGATCTAGTACCTTTACACTTAATTGGCAAATGTTGGTAAATAACTAAATGTATAACTAAATACTTGCTTTGTCAGGAATAATTCTTGTGGTTCTAATATTCTAGTTTATTACTATTTCTGAACTTTTGGCTCTTTCATTGTCTATCACCCTTCCACTAAAAACTCTAGTTTGTCTTTTTTATTTTGGTTTATATTAGCCCTCTATAATACTTGGTGGGGAAGAAAGGAAAACAATTTACTGAAAGAATGTTTTTGAATTATTGGTGAATCTGACTTTTTGATAAATGCCAGGAAAGTAAGAAAGCCTAGAGCAATGAGGAATGGCAAAAGAGGAGTGAAGAAATAAGAGGAATTTCAAAGGCAATAATGCCATAAAATTGAATGAGTCAAACCTGTCAGACCCTGACAAAAAGCTATGTGGACCTTTGGTGCATTGAACACTGAAGAAAATGTTGATGCTGTGCAACACCTCTCCCCTCTGCCAGAGAACATGAAAAACTTTGTGGCTTTCATTAAAAACGCAGTTAACTCAGCCATGGTGACCTATTAGAAAGGTTACTTCTTCTGAGTCAGGTGCTTAGTAAAAGGAATGTCATTTAAATTCTCTGCATTCCAATGTGGCATTGCTTTAATGCTCGAATAATGGAATGTGGGAATATTATCTGAGTAATATGAATACCTCTGGGGAAAAAAATACACACCTAGTTGAAAATAAAATCTTAAAAAATATTCAGTATTCAGTTATCCATAAAACCACTTTCCACCTAGTTCTGTCTACCCTAGCTCCACTGACCTTGCCCTTTGTCCATTGTGCCAAGTCCCTTCCTTCCTAAAGGGCTTTGAGCTTACTCTTCCTTCTGAGTGGAACATCTTATTCCCAGATCACCCATGGCTTATTCCTTCACTTCATTCAGGCCTTTGCTCAAACATCCACCTCTTCTATGATTCTTTTTATGACTAACTCTTTCTAAAAACAGCACTTCTACAACTCTATCCCTTATCTTGCTTTATTTTTCTTTGCAGCATGTAACACTGCCTATTATCTTAAATTTCTTCATATGCATTTCTCTCCTCACTAAACTATAAAATGCACTAGGCAGGAATAATGTCTTTTTCTGTTCACTGCTATATTTTTATCCTTCTAAACAATGCTTGGCACATAGTAAAAGATAATTTATCATTTATGGAGTGCTTACAAGGAGGTCAGGTACTTTTCTAAGCCTTTTTCATTCATTGACTTGGTTAATCCCCAAAACTATTACTATCTCTACTTGAGAGAGAAGGAAAAATGAGGCAAATTCATTGATTAACTTGTCCAAATTCACTTGTAATAAGTAAAGAACCCAAGACGGAAACACAGACCACTATGCTATATTGCCTCTCACTGGTAGTAGATGTTCCATATTTGTCAAAGGAAAACCTATTGGCTTGAAGTGATATACTGATATTAATATTTCAAGTAGTTCATTAGCTGCCAGTGAGCCTTAGTGTATTTGCATTCAAAGCACTAAATGAAATATAATGAAAAGTACCTGCAAAGCAGTAAATCCTTTGCCATGCTAAAGTGAACTCCTACTTGTTGGCAGACATTTTCCATATATCATCTGATTTTAAACATCGCAACAACCCATAAGTTTAGGTACTGCCTACTCTTATTTCATGAATGATGAAACTGAGGCCAAATTTAGGGCCATATAGAGTCACACAGCAAGGACTATTTTTCATTTATTCTAAGATAGGTTAAAAAAACATTTTAACATCTCTGAAATTGAGATACATCTTTAAAATCTTTAACTTCCAACAAGTTAAATGCTCATTTTATTCCTCTCTTTTTTAGTAGTACCTAAAATAATGATGTATCTTGAACTGGTTGGCATCTTAGATAGGGTGTATGATAAGGGGTAAAGATAATATTCAAACTCATGCAGATATGATATTAAAATCCAGACTCCTAACCACTATGCTAAACTGCTGATGGTTGTCTGGCTTGATTTCTAATTTTGGTATTGGTCACCCTTTCTTTATGGTAGGTAATAGAATTAACTATGGTGGAGCTTCAGTGGTAGAGAAATGCAGAAAGACTTCACTTGCCTGCCTCCCTCCTCAGGATTACCATTGAGCATCTGTGCTCTCAGTGGCCTAAGCCTTTGATCTTTTATTCAATTTATGATCCATGAGATCTCTTAGCTGCATAGAGACAGAGTGTTAAAGATAACAGAAGGAAATCCACAAAATCAACTGGGTTTGCTAAGTTGCCACTAGGATTGTCAGTTGTTAATGATATATATATATTTGTTGATCACAGTTCAAGGACTGGTATGTACCAGTGGGTCAGGGGGTTATTCTAAGTTTTGTGGGTGGTGGTGAGAGTTGAAATTACTCAGTTTAAAAGTTATGTAGGACCCTAATTCTTTCAGCTGAATTTTGAAATTCATTTAAAAATAACATTTTTCAATTCACTTTTAATGTTGATCAGTGAAAAGTTAGGTCATTGAAGACAATCCTTTTTATTTCACATTCTGTTAGAATAATGAAACTGATTATGCATCTGCTCTTTCCATCTCAAAGTGCCAAGTTAAATTGGAAAAAGAAAAATATTTTTGGCTCATAAATGGACTACCTGATCAAGTGACTGCTCTACAAGAAGTTCTCAAAAAGATATTTGAAACTTAACAAAGTCAGTTTAAATAATGATGTCTTGGTATTTCACAGATGTGTTATGGGATTTAGAAATTAATATATGCCTGAAACAAAAGGAGCTAATATGGCAGATCAGGAGAGAAAGGTATGATTCTCTATTCATCTCCCAACCAGGATAACTGGAGCTTTAATTTCTTGAGTAAAATTAGCATTCTAATGCTGCTGACGTTTCTCTTAGGGAGAAAATTAATTTAGCTACATCAAAGCCTCATTTATATCTTAATCTGTCAACATTGAGCTTTCTAAGAATAACATTTTTTTCTTAACTAAAATATATCTTTCCTTTGTCAAGACTCTGATCATGTCAGTTAATGGTATGCATTTATACAGTTAGCCTTTGGCTAATAAGGTGCAGAATATTTTCATTAGCCTTATTTTGCAAAAAGTGTTCAATTAAAGCTTCTGTTAAGATTTATGATATAATTGGAGGTTGGCCCTGTCAAAGGGAATACATTGATGTTTTATATGTAAATATAAAGCATGATTAGAATAGATTATTCTAAAAATACTGATAAACAGTATTAAAATTGGCCTTGTAAAAATGGTTTTTCATAGAATTAAGTAAATGGTAAACAGTATGACAGCATCACTAGTATTCTGTATCATAACCAATGGTACACTGGCAAATGATTGACAACTGCCTTGAGGGTGGGATGGAGTGGAGAGGGGACAAGAAAACCCTCATTGTAGTGTTTGCTGATTTCCACCATGTAAATACTCTCAACATGGACAATGTCAGGATATCAATGTGACATCAATTGGCTCTCAAAATCCCTGAAATTTCAACAGTTGTCTCAAGCTAGTATCACCTGGCTCCAGCACACCACTGATTCTAACCTAAGCATAACGATCTATGGTTCATCTGGATCTTTCTAATTGTTTATTTTAGTGCCGATGCTACCAAACAACAGTCTACAGTAGAGCTTGTTCTCCATTGTTTGCGCTTTGATTTATAATCTGAAAACACCTAGATATAGAATGATGGAATGACCAATTAATTTTAAATAAGTAGCTCCTCAGCTGATATTCTTTGTTGTAGGGGGCTGTTCTGTGCATTGTAGGTATTTAGTAGCATCCCTGGCCTCTACTACTTGAAGCCAGTAGCATCCTCCAGGTAGGACAATAATTTCCAGAGATTGCCAAATGTCCCCTGGGAAGGTGTTGCTCCGTATTTGTGAATTATAGGGAATATAGAACTTAAGGAGAACTTGAAGATTGTTTATGTGACACCGAACAGTTGCAAGGAAACTAAAGAATGTAGTTAATCAACTGGATGTTTCCAAATATCCAGATGTGTGCCATCAAATAGGCGAAACATCTGTGAGTCAGACTGAATTCTTCCAGCTTTCATCTGGAAGTATATCATTCTATAAATACAAGCCTCATATCTCATTGGTCTAATGATTATGTCTATATGATGAATAACACTAGTTCAGAAATCTGTTGATTTGGTGTTTTGGGCTGTCTAATTCTGATTTGGATCATAGCCCAGCTGCTCTGACTCAGTGTGAAATTTGAGATGACGCTTAAGAAAAAAAGAAAAGAATGTATTGATTTATTAGCCACATTTTGATGCTACAGCTGAAGATCACTGCTCTCCCCCATCCTGAATCTTTCATCTTTCATTGTTTGGCATAGATGGAGCTTTAAAACACACACACACCCCCCATATAGATAGCATTAATTTAACGATAGAAGTCTAAGAGTTGTAAATCTTAGATATTTTACTCCCTCTTTTTTTCCTCTCTTTTATTTGTTTATTTTTTTGGTATAGCAAGTTTATCTCATTCCTCATTACTGGGTGACACACTTTGCCAAGGCAGTAGCTTCTCTCACTAGACATTACCATTTTGAGTATCTTCACTAAAGTTTATGCCTTATGCTGGGGAAATGAAAATCATATATGGGTCCCCATAAGAACGGCACTTTCATAGTGCCCTCTTGAGGGCCCTTCCCAAACCCACTGTGTGTGTATCTCCATGAAGACAATCTTCCAAATCTAGGAAGTGAATAAACATGCACATAACACCCTCATTAGCTACAATAAAAGAATCAACCTCTATTCACCTTGCTTGTTTCTATAGTGGTGGTGGTAGTTATGGTAGTTACCACTATTTTAGGGAAAACGAATGAAAATAAACTCACACATTATTTTTTTACTCTTACCTCCTATGAGAGAACATTTTCTTTGCTAGAGTAAGGTTTAATTCAAAAATTAAGCTCATTTTTCTCACAGAATTGCCAGGAGCCATGACATTATTTTAATCTATGATCCAATGACATGAGCAATACACTGAGTGCTTTCTAACATATTCAATTATTAATCACATTTACTTTTTTTTGATCATTAATGATCCCAGCACAGCCAAGTGAACTTGGATTTTGAGGGGTAAAAATCAAAATCCTCTATTAATATAGGAAGAAACAAATAAATAATACAAGTTAAATATACAGAACTACCTTATATTAGATTTAATGCCAGCAGTATATCTTTACTTCCAAATTACTAGTTATTCCACAAAGAAAAGAAGAAGAGTTAATGATAGAAAGATACAATCATAATTTGCAACCCTAGTCCATACATATTTTCTTTTGAAATTAAATAATGTACACAACATATCTTTTAGGATAAAGCCCAGTCTATTGTATACTTATTTTTACTTTGGGGTTTTTGATATTTTCCTATCAATTCTTTCACTGAAATTGGAAGAGCACCAAATTAATTACAATCTGTATTGTGGGCTCTTTTCTCTTTTATCTATTTTTGGGGCATCCTATTTTATAATTTTCCATGGGAGATTGAATTTTCTTCACTTCAGAAGACTATTACAGAGTTTATATTTGGCTTGATACTTCAAAATGACTCACTATATACCTTATGAAATGCGTGGCCAGAAATTTAATGAGTAAAGGACAGAAATATGGAGTGTAATTCTAAATGTTGATGTCTGGCAGACTTTCAGCAAAGTTTGCAAATTTTTTATGCATCACTGGGTCCTAGGGAAACAGAAGAATTTATGATTTAATCTCTTTTGCATTTTAGATGCTTCTACAATAAAGTTGTCAGACAAGTAATTGCTACCTATTGACAATGGATATAATACACATTAGTGTTGCAGTTAAATAATACAAACATAAAATGAAATCACCAACTAAATATTGTATCTCTGAATCCAATATAAATATGCTTCTTAGAAGAGAATTCCTTCTGGCATGGATATTTTTAATAAATATGGTCAATCACAGGACAAATAAGCATACCGAATTTTCAGATATACAATTAATCTGGTAATACTAGTAAGAAGAAAATAATTCTCCCCCAAGGTTATTCAGTAGATCTAAAAAAGACGCAATTAATATATTCTCAGTCTACATTTTCAGGCAAATTCAGTGTTACAGTCTCTAAAAGCAAAAGAAAATTAACTATTTACTGGTAAATATTAACTTTGACTTTTTATCAATGACACATCTTCTAAGGAGGAATAAATTCATTCATGGCCCTAACAAACTTTTTGTTATTATTTTAACTAGCACCTTCCACTGGTTTAACATTAATATTTAAATATGACTTATAAATTGTATTTGCTGCAGGTGTTTTGGACAATTACACATAATTATACCTTGAAAAGCTGGAGTTTGTTTTACATCATCCTTTAGAAGGAATAAGCAGGGTGCCATTTTATAAATATTTGATTTATCTATCCAAAAGAATGTATTTTGAAGAGACCAGCTATCAGCTGCCATCAGTTGTTCATCAAAAAAGAATTCTCACAAGATGCTGCCTCTTCTCTTTATTTACAAACAGGTAGAGGAATCTTCTAATCCCCTTTATTTAATATATTTGTTAATCACCTACTTTTTGGCACTGGAGAATCTTTCTATTATTTCCACAGGTTAGGTCCCACAGAACATAAATGTCTTATTTACTGTTTATCAGTTCGTTACAAATTAAAATGGCTCATTTGCATTCATAATACATTGTTTGGGAGAATTATAGCCAAGTATATATGAAGTGAACGTATGATGTGATATTTCATTATGTGGTGTTAGACGGTTATTACTGTTGTTGCTCTTTTCACAATAGTGCCTAAAGAAAGTATGAAAGTAAATGATTGGCTTACATTCCTAGCTTTGCACAAAGGTTCTCCAAAGCAGACAAAATTTGCATTTGTTTTGTCTTCACTTCTGACATCATCCTTGGTGCTGGTTTTCTATACTTGAACAAATCTAAATCTATTTCTTATAGCAGTACCTCAAGCTAACTTCTCTGATTTAGTCCAAAGGATTCCCCTGATTATCTTTTGAAGAACCATTCATTTGAGTTAAGGGAAAAAGTTCTTAGTCTGGATTCAGGGACACTTTAATGAAAATCCAGAGTTAAACAGATATTGTAAATAGGAAGTAATATTAGAACCGAAATAAGTCAGGCAGGTTCTTTAGCCAAAGTTGGGTGCTCTGAAAATAAGAATCAAAAGGTTGTGTCCAATTTAGGGTTATTACACATAGTGCTGCTATGAACATTCAGTCCCCTATGTGTTTTTGGTGAGTATATGTAAGCATTTCTGATGGTATATACCTAGGGGTGGAATTACTGCATCATGGAGTATGTGTATGTTCAGTTTCAGTAAATACTTTCCAAAGTGATTATACCAATTTACACTCCTACAGCAACATAACGACAGTTCCAGTTGCTCCAACCCTTGCGAACATTTAGGTGGTGATGTCTGTTTTCCATTTTAGCCATTCTTGTGGGTGTATGATGATATCACATTGTGATTTCGACTTACATAACCTGAAGAACTAATGAAATAGGGCAAGTTTTCTTCCTTTTTCTCCCCATAGGATATCCTGTTTGTGATGTATACATTCAAATATTTTGTTCATTTTTATTTTCAACTGTCTGCTTTTACTTTATGAATTTTCAGGAGTTTTTTTAAAAATACTGGATGAGTTATTTATGTTACCTATTATTTTTCAATAAAAACTTCACTTTTTAATAAATTAACAGAAAAATTGAGAAGATAGTACAGAGAGCTCACCACATCCAGGCTGCCCTATTATTAATCTTATAATTATATGGTTATAATTAATGAATCTATATTGATACATTATTATTAACTAAACTCTGTACTTTATTCATATTTCCTTAGTTTTTTTCTAATTTGTTTCTGTTACAGTATTCCATCTAATATCCCATACATACCACATTACATTTAGCATTTAGTCATCATGTCTCCTTAGATTCCTGTTGGCTATGACAATTTCTCAGACTTTTCTTGTTTTTGATTAACTTGACAGTTCTAAGGAGTACTGGTCTGGTATTTGCAGAATGTCCCTGAAATGGGGTTTTGGAATGGCTTTTTATTATTATGCAATGCTTATTTATTTCTCCAGTAATGCTTCTTACCATAAAGTCTTTATGATCTTATAGTATTATAGTCATACCAGTTTTCTTTTAATTACTGCTTACATGGTATGACTTTTATCATCTTTTATACTTTCAAACATCTGTGCCCTTGTATTTAATATAAGTACCCTACGATTTCTACTGAAAAGATAAAATTTTTAATCCATTTGACAATTTTAGTCTTTTAATAAATTATCAGGTACATTTATGTATGTTATCTTATTTTTTTGTGTAACTTTGCAATTTAAAAAAGTACACATTATTTTGAGGAGTAAATTACATAGAGAAAAATTGAGAACAGTTGCTTTCATGTAAGATATTTGTTCCCCTAAGTAGCCAAACCATAATATACTGTAGAGACTCAAAGAAAAGTGATGTTTTTATGTTCACCATATTTGTCAAGAACCTAGTGTATTCCTATATGATTGAAATAATATATACATAATTACTTAAATGATGCAAATTATTAAAGATATATTAAGAACTGTAAAAGTTCTGGAATTTCACCATACTTTCAAGCTAACCAGTTAGCTTGGTACATTTCATGGATACTGGCAGAAAACAAAAGGCTATTTGGTCAGAGTCAAAGGACTTTATCATTCACAGCACAGCAGCCAGCATGATCTTCATGCTCTCCTCAGTTCTTGGCCCCAAATTCCATGGAGGTGATATGGAGGGGTCCTAAGTAAATTCTGCACATGTAGTGGGTCTGTGTCACAGCTGAAGAACACTGAACTCAGGGAATCAGAATCTTTACAATAGGCTGTAAACAAACCTGCCTGAACTTTGCCGTAAAAGGAGATATTATCTTTATTACACTGGAGAGTAAACAAACCTGCCCTTTGCTCTGTAAGGAATAAGTATCATTATCTTCCAAAGCACTTGCCATACAAATATACTTGAAAAGATGGTCCAGAACAAAAGCTAATAGTGCCTCTGCTCAGACTTTCAGAAACATAACAGCCCCAGGAGAATTGTCTTCCACATAAATGTGCACAGAAAGAGATGAATTTTAAGATGGACTACTCAGCGTTAAAAATAGCCATTCTTATATCATTCTATTATGTTGTTTCACAATATTGATCTTGAGTCATAAATCACTTAAAAGTAGAAAATCAGATTACTTAAAAGGAAAGTATGGTCACATGGAAAGATTCATGGATACTAAGAAGAGACTGTTAATTTTTTTTAGACTAAACCGCTCAAGAGGGTTGGTCATCTGTTTCTGTTCCAGAAAGCTAATACGGAGAGGATTTCTGATATTCCCTTGGTAGTCTTCCTTAAAAGTTGTAGAGTATTTGCAAAAATGGCAGAAATAATTCCCTTCTCTGTATCGACACCCCTTTGCAATATGACTTTTCAACTTCTTCCATTAAGAGGAGTTTATTTCCCCACTCCTTGAATATGGATTTTTCATGAACTTTGATCAATAGAATGTGGCTGAAATGATATTGTGCCTATTCCCAGCCTAGGTCTTGAGAGGCCTTGCACATTTCTGCTCTCTCCCAGAACCTTATCCAGGTATAAGGTGTATAGTTTCGAATAGCTTTCTCAGTGATGACAGACATGTCGCCTAATTGCCAATGTTTCCTTCATGGACAGTGAGCTAGATCTAAAAGGAAAAGTTCCTACCTGACTGTAGCTGACCAAGATGCATTAGTTAGCCCAGCCAAGACCAGAAGAACTGTCTAGTTTGAGTTCAGACAAAATTGCTGATACATAAAATCATGAGTTAATAAACACTTGTTGTTTTAAACCAACAACTTTTGGGGTGGTTTATTATTCAGCAGGAGCTAATTGCCACATTCTGTAAGATATTAGTTTGTTTTTACTGCAAAATTCATTAATTCATCTAATCACCCATTCAGTAATGTGAATGAACACTTATATGTGCCAGCAGAAGACGAACAAAAACAGTATCTCTGTCTTTTTGAGACTAGTGGAGAAAAACAGAAAATAAATAACATCAAATTAAAACATATAATATTCTAAATGATAATAGATGCAAAGAGAAAAAGTAAAAAATAAAGTTTACAATTTTATATTAGGTGGCCAGAGAAGGCCTCCCTGAGTTGATTGTTGAGTAAGGACATGGAAGAAGTATGGGAGTGAATTATGGAAACATTTGGATGAAGATTTTTTCAGGTAGAGAAAATAGTGCAAAAGATCTTTAGACAGGACTGTACCTGATGCACATTTTGGGAAACAACTGGAGTAGAGTGAGCAATGGGGAAAGTAGTAGGATATGATGCCAGATAGGTAACAGGGGGCTACATCCTGGATCAATTTACTTTGGCTTTGACTTAGAGTAATAGTTGAAGCCTTTCAAAATGTTTTAAAATTTATCCTCTTTAACTGGAAGAGTGAAGCAAGTCTATGACATGTGCTGGTGTCAGTTTTGATCGTAAATTTTTTTATTTATTTTATTTATTTTTTCATTTTATTGGAACACAGTTGATAAATAATATTATATTTATTTTAGATGTACAAGATAGTGATTTGATAATTATATACATTACCAAATGTTCATCTCAATTAAGTGTAGTTACCCCCTACTACCATACCAAGACACTACAATTTTATTGATTATATTCCTTATGTTGTACTTAAATTTCTATGACTAATTTATTTTATAATTTGAAATTTGTACTTCTTATCCGCCTTCACCTATTTCACCAATCTCCCACCTGCCTCCCCCTATGGTAACCAACAGTTCTAACTGATGAGCTGAGAAGAAACTGAAAGGAAGCAAAGGTAGAAACCAGAAGATCTGTTAGGATGGTTATAGCTCCAGGGGCAAGTGTGTTCCCAGCCTGGGGCAAATAAATCAGTGAAACCGGTGGAACTGAAAACACTCAAAGGAAAAGCTAGGTGGGAGAAGCTCTTTATTGTTTACAAGAGGTCTGGCTCTGTTTGTCTTTTTTATACAGCTACTCTCACTGGCCATTCCTCTCCTGACCCAGTGCACACTGGCCTCTCTCCCTGCCCCTTCCAGGAGAAGTGCTGCAAGCAGAGCCCTGGCAACTGATAGGTGCCAGATCAATTGCTCAACAGGGGAGGAGAGAACAGATCTCCACTCCTTGTCCCTGGAGGCTGTGAGAGGCTGCAGTGGTAAACACCTACTGTTATGTAAAACAACTAAGGCCAAGCTAGAGGTTCTGGAAATACTGCAATTTTTACCCACAATGGTAGAGCCATCAAGGGAGCAGAGTACAGGCAGTGGAGGTGATGAAAAATAGTAAGATTGTGGATATACTGTATTTTGAAAGTAGAGCTGAGAGGATTGCTTGTTGATGTATTTGGTTTTTCTTTGTGAAGGAAACAAAATAAAAGGTCACTCTAAGGATTTGGTACAAGAAAATAGAAGAATGGCATTGCCATTTACTGAAATGAGGAAGACTTCTGTAATAGTGGGTTTAATGGGGCTTATCCGGCTTCAGTTTTGAATATTTGAGATTGTCTATTAAACGTCCAGATGGAGGCATAGACTATGAAGCTGACTTAGCCTGAATTTCAGAGGACCCGTCTGGGCTTGAGATAACTTATTTGAGAGTTATTCAGTGTAAGGAACATTTTGAAAGACAGAGAGATTAGAGAGAAGATGACCAAGTACTGAGCCCATTGGCTTCAGTGTTTTCAGATCTGGGTGATGAGGAGGAATAAGCAGAGTAGACTGAAAAGGAGTGGGCAGTGAGGTAGGAAGAAAATTAAGCATATGGCATCCTGCAAACAAATTGGAAAACAGTATATAGAGTAGGATGGACTACCAATTATGTCCAAGGCTGCTGAAAGGTCAATTAGATGAGCACTGAGCATTGATCACTGAATTTACCAATATGGAGCTAATTAGTCATCTTGGCACAACCAATTTAATGAACAGATAATGGCAAAGCTTGCCTTAAGTTGGTTCAGGATAAAATGAAAAGAAACTGGAAAAGGCTGGTAAACTAACACTTCTGAGGTATTTTGCTGTGAAACGAAAGAAAATTTAGCCATAGTTAGAGTAGGAATTAGGGTTAAGATAGTCTTTCCTTCGACTTCAGGAAATATGGCGGCATGAGCAGGGCAGGGGAAATCTCCCAAAACCATATGTATTTATGAAAATACAACAAGTACAACTATTCCTAAAAAAGAGACCAGAAGATACAGGACAGCACATAGCCTGCAGCTACACCCGAGAGGACTCGGCACCCCACGAGGTGGTCTTAAAGAGCCCAGATGACATACGTGGCACCTACAAGCAACCACTTCTATAGCCATGAAAAGACAGAGGAATATGGTCCTGACAAAGATCAACAAGACAACCCAGAGAGGGAGCCTGAAGGGATGGAAATGCACAATCTTCCTGAAAAAGAATTCAGAATAAAAGTCATAACCATAATGATGGATCTACAGAGAAATGTGCAAGAGCTGAGGGAGGAAGTGAGGGAAGTGAGGAAAGACAATGCAGAAATCACACAAGCAATCGACAGGCTTAACAGCAGACTGGATGAGGTGCAAGAGACTGTTAATGGAATAGAAATCAGAGAACAGGAATACAGAGAAGATGAGGCAGAGAGAGATAAAAGGATCTCTAGGAATGAAAGAATATTAAGAGAACTGTGTGACCAATCCAAATGGAACAATATTCGCATTACAGGAGTACCAGAGGAAGAAGAGAGAGAAAAAGGGATAGAAAGTGTCTTTGAAGAAATAATTGCTGAAAACTTCCCCAAGCTGGAGAAGAAAATAGTCTCTCAGATCATGGAAGCCCACAGATCTCCCAACACAAGGGACGCAAGGAAGACAATACCAAGACATATAATAATCAAAATGGCAAAGACCAAAGATAAGGACAGAGTATTAAAGGCAGTTAGAGAGAAAAAAAACATCACCTACAAAGGAAAACCCATCAGACTATCATCAGACTTCTCAACAGAAACCTTACAGGCCAAAAGAGAATGGCATGATATATTTAATGTAATAAAACAGAAGGACCTCAAACCAAAAATATTGTATCCAGCATGATCATCATTTAAATATGACGGAGGGATTAAACAATTTCCAGACAAACGAAAGTTGAGAGAGTTTGCCTCTCATAAACCACCACTACAGGATATCTTAAACGGACTGCTCTATAGGGAAGCATCCCTAAGGTGAAAAAGATGTCATCAGAGAAAATAAAATCATCGCAAACAAAGCAGACCATCCAAATACTAACTAAAGGCAAAGAATAAAACACCTAGTATATAAAGAATGGAGGAGGAAGAATAAGAAGTGAGAGAAATGAAGAAACATCAGACGGTGTTTACAATAACTTAAAAAGAAAGTTAAGTTAGAATTTTAGATAGTAAAGAAGCAACCCTGGCACCTTTGGTAACCATGAATCTAAAGCCAGCAATGGCAATAAGTACATATCTATCAATAATCACCCTAAATGTAAATGGACTGAATGCACCAATCAAAAGACACAGAATAATAGAATAGATAAAAAAGCAAGACCCATCTATATGCTGCTTACAAGAGACTCACCTCAAACCCAAAGATATACACAGACTAAAAGTGAAGGGATGGAAAAAGATATTTCATTCAAACAACAAGGAGAAAAAAGCAAGTGTTGTGTATTTGTATCAGACAAAATAGACTTCAAAATGAAGAAAGTAGCAAGAGATAAAAAGGACATTACATAATGATAAAGGGGTCAGTACAACAGGAAGATATAACCATTATAAATATATATGCACCCAACACAGGAGTGCCAGCATAAGTGAAACAAATACTAACAGAATTAAAGGAGGAAATAGACAGCAATGCATTCATTTTAAGAGACTTCAACACACCACTCACTCCAAAGGACAGATCAACCAGACAGAGAATAAGTAAAGACACAGAGGCACTGAACAACACACTAGAACAGATGGACCTAACAGACATCTACAGGACTCTACACCAAAAGGTAACAGGATACACATTCTTCTTAAGTGCACATGGAACATTTTCCAAAATATACCACGTGCTAGGCCACAGAAAGAACCTCAGTAAAGTAAAAAATATTGAAATTCTACCAACCAACTTCTCAGATCACAAAGGTATAAAACTAGAAATAAATTTTAGAAAGAAATCAAAAAGACTCACAAATAAATGGAGACTTAACAACATTCTCCTAATTAATCAATGGGTTAACGACCAAATCAAAACAGAAATCAAAGAATATATGGAGACTAATGACAACAACAACACAAAGCCACAAATTCTGTGGGACGCAGCAAAGGCACTTCTAAGAGAAAAGTATATTGCAATCCAGGCCCATTTTAAAGAAGGAAGAAAATTCCCAAATGAGTAGTCTAAAGACAGAATTACTGAAATTGGAAAAAGAAGGACAAATGAGGCCCAAAGTCACCAGAAGGAGGGACATAATAAAGATCAAAGAAGAAATAAACAAAATTGAGAAGAATAAAACAGAAGAAAAAATCAATAAAACCAAATCTGGTTCTCTGAAAAAATAAACAAAATAGATAAACCCCTAGCCAGACTCATTAAGAGAAAATGAGAATCTACACACATAAACAGAATCAGAAATGAGAAAGGAAAAATAATGATGGACCCAACAGAAATACAAAGAATTATAAGAGACTATTATGATAATCTATATGCTAACAAACTGGAAAACATAGAAGAAATAGGCAACTTCTTAGAAAAACACAACCTTCCAAAACTGACCAAGCAAGAAACAGAAAAACTAAACAGACCAATCACCAGCAATGAAATTGAATCAGTAATCAAAAAACTACCCAAGAATAAAACCCCAACCAGATGGATTCACCTCTGAATTCTACCAGACATATAGAGAAGAAATAACACTGATTCTCTTAAAGTTTTCCAAAAAATAGAAGAGGAGGAAATACTTCGAAACTCATTCTATGAAGCCAGCATCACTCTAATACCAAAACTGGGCAAAGATCTCACCAAAAAGGAAAATTACAGACCAATATCCCTGATGAACATGCAGGCAAAAATACTCAACAAAATATTAGCAAACCGAATTCAAAAATATATCAAGAAGATCATACACCATAATCAAGTAGGATTCATCCCAGGGATGCAAGGATGGTACAACATTCGAAAATCCATCAACATCATCCACCACATCAACAAAAAGAAGAACAAAAATCACATGATTATCTCCCTAGATGCTGAAAAAGCATTTGACAAAATTCAGCATCTGTTCATGATTAAAACTCTCAACAAAATGGGTATAGACAGCAAGGACCTCAACATCATAAAGGCCATATATGACAAACCCACAGCTAACATCATACTTAACAGTGAGAAGCTGAAAGCGGTTCATCTAAGATCGGGAACAAGACAGGGTTGCCCACTCTCTCCACTGTTATTCAACATAGTGCTGGAGGTCCTAGCCACGACAATCAGACAAAACAAAGACATACAAGGCATCCAGATTGGTAAAGAAGAAGTCAAATTGTCACTATTTGCAGGTGACATGATATTGTACATAGAAAACCCCAAAGACTCCACTCCAAAACTACTAGAACTAATATCTGAATTCAACAAAGTTGCAGGATACAAAATTAACACACAGAAATCTGTTGCTTTCCTATACACTAACGATGAACTAACAGAAAGAGAAATCAGAAAAACAATTCCATTCACAATTGCATCAAAAAGAATAAAATACCTAGGAATAAACCTTACAAAGGAAGTGAAAGACCTGTACTCTGAAAACTACAAGACACTCCTAAGAGAAATTAAAGAGGACACTAACAAATGGAAATGCATCCCATGCTCTTGGCTAGGAAGAATAAATATTTTCAAAATGGCTATACTACCTAAAGCAATCTACAGATTCAATGCAATCCCTATCAAACTACCAACAGCTTTCTTCAATGAAATGGAACAAATAATTCTAAAATTCATATGGAACCACAAAAGACCCCGAATAGCCAAAGCAATCCTGAGAAGGAGGAATAAAACAGGGGGAATTACGCTCCCTGACTTCAAGCTCTACTACAAAGCCACAGTAATCAACACAATTTGGTATTGGCACAAAAACAGACCCACAGACCAGTGGAACAGAATGGAAAATCCAAACATTAACCCAAACATATACAGTCAATTAATATTTGATAAAAGTGCCTTGGATATACAATGAGGAGATGACAGCCTCTTCAGCAGCTGGTGTTGGAAAAACTGGACAGCTACATGTTAGAGAATGAAACTGGACTACTGTCTAGCCCCATACACAAAGGTAAACTCAAGGTGGATCAAAGACTTGAATGTAAGTCATGAAACCATAAAACTCTTAGAAAAAAACATAGGCAAAAATCTCTTGGACATAAACATGAGCAACTTCTTCATGAACATATCTCCCCGGGCAAGGGAAACAAAAGCAAAAATGAACAAGTGGGACTATATCAAGCTCAAAAGCTTCTGTACAGCAAAGGACACCATCAGTAGAACAAAAAGACATCCTACAGTATGGCAGAATATATTCATAAAAAACGTATCTGATAAAGGGTTGACATCCAAAATATATAAAGAACTCATGCACCTTAACAAACAGAAAGCAAATAATCCAATTAAGAAATGGGCAGAGGACATAAATAGACACTTCTCTAAAGAAGAAATTCAGATGGCCAACAGGCACATGAAAAGATGCTCCACATCACTAATCATCAGAGAAATGCAGATTAAAACCACAATGAGATATCACCTCACACCAGTGAGGATGGCCAACATCCAAAACACAAACAACAACAAATGTTGGCGAGGATGTGGAGAAAAGGGAACCCTCCTACACTGCTGGTGGGACTGCAAATTAGTTCAAGCATTGTGGAAAGCAGTATGGAGGTTCCTCAAAAAACCCAAAATAGAAATATCATTTGACCCAGGAATTCCACTCCTAGGAATTTACCCTAAGAATGCAGCAGTCCAGTTTGAAAAAGAGATACAGCCCTATGTTTATCACAGCACTATTTACGATAGCCAAGAAATGGAAGCAACCTAAGTGTCCATCATTAGATGAATGGATAAAGAAGAGGTGGTACATATACACAATGGAATATTATTCAGCCATTAGAAGAAAACAAATCCTACTATTTGCAACAACATGGTTGGAGCTAGAGAGTATTATGCTCAGTGAAATAAGCCAAGCCGAAAAAGACAAGTATCAAATGATTTCACTCATATGTGGAGTATAAGAACAAAAAAAGAACTGAAGGAACAAAACAGCAGCAGACTCACAGAACCCAAGAAAGGACTAATAGTTACCAAAGGGAAAGGGACTGGGGACAATGGGTTGGAAGGGAGGGATAAGGGAAAAAATGGGCTTTATGATTAGCAGATATAATGTTGGGAGGCCATGGGGAGGGCTGTACAACTCAGAGAAGCCAAGTAGTGATTCTATAGCATCTCACTACGGTGATGGACAGTGACTATAATGGGGTTGGTGGGCAGACCTGATGTAGTGGGTAGTTTAATAACCATAATATTACACATGTAATTGTAGATTAATGATACCAAAGTACATTTTTAAAAAAAATATATAGTCCTTCCTTCCTTCTTTCCTTTTCTCCTTCCTTCATCCCTTCCATCTTTCCTTTTCAAGAGAAATAACATGTTTAAATATTTTTAAGAAAGATCCAGTAGAGAAATTGATGAGAAAGAAACATGACACTCATTTCTCTGCTCTGTAATAAGAATGCATTTTCCACTACAAATTTCCTTTATTCAAGACTGAACAGCCAAGGGGTAAAGTGGGAATGAACTGATTATTATAGCATATATTAATAGGAGAAGTGGATTTCTGGCTTGGTCAAAATGGCCAACAGCAATTTTGTTTGTGTTTAAATTGTCCTCACGTTTAAAGAGAGAGAAAAGTTAGGAAGTGGGCAGAGAAGAAAAGGAGCTAACATTTTGTAGCTCCCTGTTTTCCTTGCCCCTCACACACTGGCTTTTCATGTTACATGGCAGTTCCAGCACACGTGCTCTGGCTGTGTGCTGCTTTCAGAGCTTGTGTGCTCAGAGGAGCTATAAAGACATGGCAAATGATTACATGAATATGCATCTGCATGACTTCATTCCCACTCTCCCTTTGATAGTTTTCAGGATTACTCATTTGTAATTATAGTCAGCAAGTACATCGAGGTACAAGGGCCCACAGGAACTGCAACAATGCAGAATAGTAATATCCAGGCTACCCCAACAGTGCCAGGGGACATGAGATGAAGCCATAGCCTGGGCAGTATGACTGCTGACCTGCTAATTAGGAAACCAGGACTTTGTTTATGACTCAGGGGTTGACTCGCTGACTCACTGACTCACTCTGCCCTGAGGGAGACATTTTCTCTCCCTTGGTATTATCATCATTACAAAGGAAATAATGATGTCTGCCTCCTTGGATATGCTGAAGATTAATACATATTTAAAAGCTTGAAAAAAGTGGGAGGAAAGTGCCTTAAAATACAAGATATAACAAAGACAGTGTTTCCCTTGAAATAATGTCAGATTTTCATCTTGTGGATAAAAATCCTATTTTTTCCCAACATGGCATTCCAACAATCAAAATATAAAACTCTCAAACACTAATTTCAAAGTTTTCTCTTTGAGTGAGTGGATACTGAAGTTTAATGGGCAGACCGCTGACCTAGAAAGCTTTCCCTCTTCTGGTTTCCTCAGGGAGATGTCAGTAGACAGCACGGAAACTTATTTGCAATACAGGAAAGAACTCTGGGATATTATGTTTCTGATGAGAGGAGTTAATTATTAATCAACTCTTAATCTTATGAAATCACTGCAAACCATTAGCTTCATTTTATTCAAACTGATTTCTCCACAGTTCTATAGAATGCAGCCATGTCCGCTCAGAGAAAAACCAAGTGCCTTTCCATAAGCCCAAGTCATTCAATCCATTTCAGAGCCCAGCTGCAGTTTTTCTGAGCCTTTCACCATTTCATGAGTACATTCCCTGTGCCTTATCAAACAAAAAGGAATTATAGGATTCATTGAGACTGCTTTGGTTTGTTCATTCATTAATTAAGCAATGTTATTTGAGCAGCTACTATGTTTCAAGCACAGTGTTAAGGACACATTAGTAAGACAGACATGGCTTTGTCTTCATGGAGTTTACCAAGCTAGTAAAGGGAAGACATGAACTAGATTTATGAATATATTTTTCATGTAGAAGAAAGAAAAAGTAAACATTTCTGACTCAGAAAGCAAAAGGTGGTAGTTAGTTTTGCTCCTAATTACTCTCTAACCCCTTCCTTGTAAAAGGAGTTTATATCCCTGCTCATTTTGTTATTGAGGAAGTTAGTCCCCAGAAGATGAGGTCTTTCCCTGCTCAGTGTCCTGAATCCAATATATGAAACTGAAAGTGAGCACCAAGCAGTGCAGGCTTTATTCAATGGCCAAAGAATGGAGAAGCTGGAGCGTGGGTCACAAATCAGCTGAGCTTGTGAGAGCTGGGAAGTGACAGATATAGAGCAAATTTTAATGAAGAGATTGGGCATTAAAAGCAAGGGGAGGATTTATTCATGTTCTTTTTTGAGAATGGGCAGAGAACTTCTGTAAACCAGAATACCACTTTTCTTTTGTCCTTTTATGGTGTCTTCTGCTCATTGCCATGGTGATTGTCAACTGTCATGGTGCTGGTAGGAGTGCCATTTAGTATGGAAAGAACATTACAATGAAGTTAGAGGTTCTTTTGTGGTCAAGTGAGCCATCATATTGGATCCCACCAGTTTCATTCAGTTTGGTTACAAGGGGGAACTCCTGACTGCAGGGATCCTGTTTCCTAAAGGTAAGTAGAGTTAAAACGGAGTAACAGTTTGGCTAGGACATGTAGGCATTACACTGGGTAACAATTTCCATGTGACTTGTAATACCTTTCTGTGGAGGAAGTGTACTTCCATGCCCTGTTGATATTAGATTTAGCCATGTGATTTACTTTGGCTAAACAAATATTGAGACAGGGACCATGGGCTTAGACAGAATAGGGTGAGGGCCTCCAGAAAAAGCAAGGCAGAATATCTGCAGTCAGAACAATGTACCTACATGCAAGGAAACCCCCTACCAAAACTTTGTGTTAAACATTAAGCTCTACGGTCATTCTTCCGTAAGATCAGTTAATGTTCCCCAGATAAAGAAGAGTAGCACATGTTTTTATTATGCTAATCATTTCTAGTCATGTGTAAGATTGACTTTAGCATGCTAAAAGGCCCAGGCCTATGTGCTGTCTTTCCTCTTTCAGATCTGATGGAGTGGTTTTGCAAACTGGGCAACTAATTTAGTATGCAGACCCAGCTGTAAACAACATAGTAAAAGGCAAGAAGGATTCCACCTTAAAGATAAGACTGCATTTAACTTACTCTTTAGCAAACAATGCCTCAGCCCACCTTGGGGTCAGGCTGAGCAGGTGGCATTGTTTCATATGCTCCTAGACCAGGACGGTGTTCCAAAAAAAAAAGTCGGGAAAAAATTCCTTGTGTTAAGTTAATTCTAGATATTCAGACGCCACTTAGCAGGTCCACAACCCTAAGCTTTTTTCATGTTCTCAAAAAATCCTCATCTGCCTATAAAACCCCTTAGACAACGCACCACACCAGACTCTCTTGTCCCCTCTTGGCATGAGCTGGGAGCTCTGTCCTTTCACTTTATTTCTAAATAAAAGCCTGCACCTTGCTCTCCTACCTTGGGTGTTTGCTAAGCTCATTCTTCGGCTTCGTGAACAAGAACCCCGGCATCAATATGAGCACAACTGACAGTATGCCAATCCTAAAGAAAAGCTCTAAGAGCCAACAGGTGGTATCATAAGCTGTCTTGCCTTCTCCCATTCTATGAGAGTTGTAGGTCCAGTGTGCAGGCTGCTTTTCAGCCTGTGTCTAGGAAGGAAGAAGTTCCACTGAACAACACCAGACTTGCTGCCACCCTTCAGCAACATGTAATGCAAGCAAGAATAAGCTTTTGTCATTATAAACAACAGATTCTTGGGTTATTTGTTACCATAGCAAAGCTACTAATACAGAGCTTTTAATTCTTAAAGCTGACCAGTTCTAGGTAGTTTGGGCATTCAGATCTACACAGAAGGACATTCTTTTCCCCATTTCTGTTTCTAGTTGGATTGGGTCACTTTCACTGAGTGAAATGAGTGGTGGCTCAACCCAACTTTGCTTTCTTCCCAAGTACTCAATATATGGTAAATTCTTTATCACCCCGAGACAATATAAGACAAAAAGTTATCTCTCCTTTGATTTCTTTTTGTTTATTATAGTTGATACACATAATGAGAACTCAACATATATTAGATTAAAAGTGCCTAATCATAATATCAACAGTTATAATTACCAATTAACCACCTGCTTTGCCTGGCACTTACTAGGCTTCATACTGTATGAAGTAGCCAAAGAGAAACACTTCAGGTATTGTATATGTGGGTGATTTTTGAAAGTAGCACAGGAAGCAACCATAATGTTAATTTTTTCATTTAAAAATGAATTTTACAAGTTAATGTTTTAATTTTACAAACATTTGTTAAGAAACAAATAGGGCTACTCCAAGCATGAACAAAAATTTCTGCTCTGGGTTTATTGTTATCTGTTTTCTACCCAGAAGAGCCAAACAAGATTTCATTGATTTTGTTTTTATTTTAGTTTTAGAAAAGAGCAATACATTCATTCATAAATTCAAAAACCAAAGCCATGAAAAGAGTATGTACACTGAGAAGTCTTGCTTCCATCCCTGTCCCTATCAATTCTCCCTATCCTACAGGTCAGGAGTTTGCAAGCTTTCTCTGTAAAGGGCCAAGTAATAAATGTTTTAGGCTTCCAGACCACGTGGTCTGGGTTGTAATTAGTCAATTCTACCACTGCAGTGCAAAAGCAGCCATACACAATTGAGAAACAAATGCTATGGCTGTGTTCCAATAAAACTTTATTTATAAAATAGACATCAGGCTGTAATTTTCTATCCCTGTTATCAGTAATCATTTTTATTTGTTTGTTTCTTTATGTAAATATGAGCAACTGTAAATATATATTCTCAACTCCCTTTTTTATACAAAAGTTAGCCTAAGATGTACCATTGTTCCATACCTTGAAACACTATTTTCCATTGTATATTTTGGATATTTTTATATATGAATACATAGAGACCATCTTCATTTTTTTCTGTCTGCATTATAATCCATTGTTTGCATGTAACAGAGTTTATCTAAACAGTCCTCACTTGACAGATTTTTATATTTTTCAAATCCTTGGCAATCATAAATTATGCCTGGTGAAAAACCTGGTAAATACATCATTTCACATCTGTGAAAGTGCATCTGAAGGATACATTTCTAGACTTGAGATTTCTGGATTGAGAGCTATATACATTTGTAATTTTGGAAGCTATTGGTGGATTCACCATTACAGGTGTCTTACCATTTTCACTTTCAGCACAATATATGAAAGTGCCTGTTTCAAAATTATGAAATGCTTCATGAATCAGTGTGTCATCCTTGTGCAGAGGCCATGTTAATCTTCCCTGAATCATTCCAATTATAGTATATATGCTGCTGAAGTGAGCACCATGAAGTCACTTTTAATTTAGTAATGGATGAATGCTTTTTGGTAGCATGCAGCCAAGGACAGACTATAAAACTCCTTTTTCTATTTAGCCTGGAGTTAAGAGAGAGAAAATTTTTTTCTGGATAGCAGCAGGCTTTTTTTTTTTCCAGTGTGCTGACTGGAGGGGAGCTACATCACCACCTTAAGTTCCAGCAGCATGTGAATCTGTGCACTAGCTAATGGGGATGAAAATGGCCAGAGTGGTAGAAAGAGTTAATGAAGACCCTACCTTTTGAGGGATTGTGCACAAAGATAGGGTTCTCTGCAGATTGTAACCAATGTTGACTGCAGTAGGATTCAGCTAAAGGACAAGGAATGACGCAGGTTGACAGAAGAGGGGATCTGGATAGGATCAAGTGAAAAAATAATTTAATAAAAGAGCCAACGTTTATTAGCAGAGTTATATGGATCAGGCACTTTGTCACTTTGTCAAATAAATTATATATATTGTCACAATAATGCTCTGAAGTAGGCATTGTTATTATATTCACTTTATTTTTAAACCAAGGCAACTCTCCCAATGTCATATGCCTTGTAAGTGCAGAATTGGGATCTAAGCCCGGCAGCACACGATCATTTCTGACAGGGAAATACTGACTTGCTGTCTGGGTGGGGGGATGATTTCAGAATTAGTGGAGGAAAAAAAAGTAGGCTTCCACAGGACCTAGACTCACACAAATATAATTTGTCTTGTCTTTGTGAAGAAGTTGATCAGATATTAAGAGACAGGTTTCCAAAAGGATAATTGCAATTAACATTCTGGTGCCCAAAGTGGTCAGAATAGGCCCTTAGCACCCCTTGAATAATAATAGGTCCTTAACTCAGCTGCAGATGCTGCCCTCTCAGCCTGCTCTTTGATCTCTGGAACAAATACTTGGGAGTCTTTTCAAGGAAAAACTTATGAGAGTTCAGAGGGTTTTCTGACCTGACTTAGAGATTGACATCTTGGATTGTCAGGGAGAAAACGACAAGTTTTGTCCTTTGTTTGCTGTGTTGGTTCACCCTAATTGTGGCTGCTGAGCAGTAGCTTTAGACAGCCTGCTGGGCATCTGCTTCACCTTAGCTGAGGATGACCCAAACCTGAATTTCCACCCCCTGCTAATCAGCAACTGCTTTAGCAGCTGGCCAGGGAAAGTTACTTGTAGCTGTGGTAAGCTCAGGTGAAATGGCTTCTACTGTAGTTATATCCACTCTGTATTTTCAAGGCCAATCTGGAGGTGGGGGAATGCAGGTTTTTTAATCTTATAAAATCAATTTATAAACTGTGATATGTAAGCCACTAAAAATAATGCTAAATGTTTCTCCTCTGCACAGAGAAAATAATGATCTCTGAAAGCAACTTGGAGGTGGGGAAATTCTCTTCTGGCCCATCATTCACTCTCTACCTCACTTAACTACATAACCACTGGGATTGAAAGGCAAGTCTAACTGTAGGCCAAATGCAGATTAACTGTGCCTTTTCATTGAGAATCTAGAGCAATGCGTTTTCTCTGTTTTTCCCACCTCAGATTGCAAAGGGCTGCCTATTTTGCAATTCTGGTGTCTAGGTTCTATACCATGATTAGGGAATTATGCTAAAAGACTTAGACTTTTTTCATAAAAGGCTATAAAACTCCCTTAATTGAACACTTATTATGTGTTAAGTACAGTGTATTAAGTACAGGTTACATGTATTACCTCTTTTAATTATCTTAATACTCCTATGAGATAGGTCTAAATCTTACCCCTACTTTTCAGGTGAGAACACTGACTCAGAAATTTGTTCAAGAATTTGAACTTTTCAGACACCAAAGTTTGTAGTAAAAGTGGCTATGATAGACTCAGTCTCCACAAACATTACGATTGATACAATAAATTTGATGAATACCCCTTCATTTTCTAGACTGATACAAAGGTCATGGCAAATATTTTTTAAATTCATACAATTAAGGCTTCCTAATATTTTCCCCCAAAATGACTAAAAGAAACAGATTTTTCTTGAATAATATTGTATGGAATACCTGTGGGGAAGTTGGGGTTCCTATGGCCAGGATCTTCACTGAACTTAAACCACCTGATCATGTAACTGGCCTGTTGCTAGGCTACTGTTTCTACACCTTTAGGCAATAAGCAATTATTGCACTATATAGAGAGATAGGCCCAGTGCTCTGGGCAGAGGCAGAGATGCTAGTGCTCGACCTACCACCAGGGGAACAAGCCGGGTAATAAACCCTTTCACCCCAAAGAACATTTTGCTGTCAATTTCTTTGGTCACATTGAATCCATAGTGAACTTGCCAGGGCTGAAACCCATTGGCAAGACAATTGGCAAAAGTTGGCAGGGTTCATTGTTGACCAAGGAAAAAGACAGGCTTCCCGTATGGGAGGAGTGCTTCAGCGGGCTCCCCTGGTGAATGGGGGGAAAGGGGATTGTCCCCCAATGGGTACGTGGTCTGAGGTGGCTTGCCTCCTAGAAGACTACACCCCACTGCAGGACAGGAGGCAAGTGGAGGTGACACCTGAGGCAGTAGGGGTGGCCTTTCGAATAGTAAGAAGATCGTTTGAGAAACAGAGTGCTCGTGAGGCAGCGGGGACTGTGGTTTGGCTGCTTCTCACAGTATTAAAAAGGTCTACAGAAGAGACCCAAGAAATGGTGGCACAAGAACATGAGCTGCAGACTTCTGTGGATTCCCTAAAGAAGGAAATGGCATTGATGCAAGAAGAGGCAGCACAAGAACACTGGCAGCAAGGTGCCATTGAAGAGGCAAACAATTCTTTACAGAATGAGACAGCAGTGCTGCCAGGTGCTCTGAAGGAGGAAGACGCCATCAAGGAAAAAGACGAACTCCTGAGGGAAGCACAGGTGGAGTTGGCACGAGAACATCAGCTGTGAAGAATTGAGGTGAAGGTAAGAGAGCTTCTGAAGACTGAGCTGGCATTGCTGCGAGGCACGGTAGAAAAGGTAAAGGTTGTGGCAGAGGAGGCACTCAGGGGAGGGGAGAGAAAGGTACCATCAGCCCCAGAAGTGGATGAGCTGGAGAAAGATGAAGGGGTGATGCTGGAGGCACTGGCACCTCCTGTATTGAAAGCACATTCAGTGGTTGTAAAGAAAATAAAGACCCAGCAGCTGAAGGTTCTCCAAGAAGAGGAGCAGCCCCCTCCCCAGGTCGTGGAGCACTCCATGGTCCGCTCGTATGCTCAGGCTGAGCTGGAGGATTTGGGCTCCCGGTTTAGGCAGAAGCCCTCAGAGTCAATATCAGCTTGGCTCCTGCATCTGTGGGACTTAGGGGTGGATGGAATTGTTCTGTCAGGATCCGAGATGGGAAAGCTGTCTTCCATGACAGTGCAGCCTGCCTTGAGGCAGTGATTACAAAATGCATATCAGACCCCAGGGAGTCATTCCTTCCTTGATTGGCTTATGGCTGCACTTCACGCTGTGTGGCCCAATCTGGGTGATCTACCATCCTCTCCTGTTAGATGGCAGATGTATGCTGAGCTCCAACAGGTGTTACAAGAGCTGGGCATAAGAAATGCCATCTATAGTCCAGAGAATTATGGCCCAGATGAAGAGATTTTCACTACCGGGATGAGAAATATTGTACTTCAAACAGCTCCTACATCCCTCTTTGGGTCTCTAGTGGCCATTCTTTCCCCTCACTTAGGGCATCTCATAAGCTGGGTGACACGTACAGTAACAGACTTAGGAGAGGCTGAAGCAATGTGTACTCAGAAAGAAATAAGACCTGTCACTCATGAGAAGAATTTACAGGGCCCAATTAAGGTTACAAGGACCCAGATATGGGTTGATTTAATATAGGCAGGAGCAGATGGAAGGAAATTAGATGGGAAGTCAAATAGGATCTTATTAGAGTTATGGCAACAGCTGAAACCAGAGCAGCAGTTCCAGTCATTAAGACCAAAGAGGCAGAGGTCAGAGACAGAGCCACGAGTCCGGCCTGTGTGTTTGCAAGACTTCCTGCTGGAAAGCGAGCCAACCTCACTTGAGCCAACACAGGAAGGTGATTGGGGAACACAGTTTGATTGAGGGGAAGGTTGAGGTACTTTCCGTGAGGGACCAAGGGGGGACCAGAGGCCACATGTTGAAATAGCTATCCATTGGTCCCCAGTGAACGTACAATGTGTCCTGGCTCTGGTGGACACAGGGGCTGAATATTCACTGATTCATGCTAAACCTGAGTGGTTCCCCAGGACCCCCACTATCACAGACAGACACGGGGGTAAGGTTATCAGAGTGAAACAAGCCCAAATCCCTTTGGGAATAGGATGTCTACCCCCAAAAGAGTATACCGTGTATATATCTCCTATCACTGAGTATATTTTGGGGATTGATATCCTGCAGGGTCTGTGGTTGAAGACCACTGCAGGTGAGTTCAGACTGAGAGTATGTGTGGTAAAGGCAGTTCTGAGGGGACATGCTAGGTATCTGCTGATAGCTTTGCCTTTGTTTTGGCAGCTGACTAATACCAAACAATACAAACTGCCTGGAGGGCATAAAGAGATTGGAGAAACTCTCCAGGAGCTGGAAAACGTGGGTATTATAAAGCCCACCCATAGTCCTTTCAATTCCCCAGTGTGGCCAGTAAAAAAGCCAGATGGCTCCTGGCATATGACTGTGGATTACAGAGAACTGAATAAAGTCATACCTCCTATGCATGCTGCTGTCCCCTCTATTTCAGCGTTGATGGATACCCTCAGCCATTTTCTAGGAACATATCGTTATGTGGTAGATCTTGCTAATGCCTTCTTTTCCATTCACATCGAGCAGGAAATTCAGGAAAAGTTTGCCTTCATGTGGGAGGATGGCAATGGACTTTCACAGTCCTTCCACAGGGATACCTCCACAGCCCCATCATCTGTCATGGACTTGTAGCCCAGGACTTGGCTACATGGGACAAACTGCCAACAGTGCAGCTGTACCATTATATTGATGATGTCATGCTTACGTCTGATTCTTTTTCAGATCTAGAAAGTGCAGCACCTAGACTGCTGCAACATTTACAGGAGAAGGATGGGCTGTGAACAGTACCAAGGTTCAGAGATCTGTTTTGTCTGTCAAATTCTTAGGGGGTGTCTGGTCGGGTAAGACCAAAGTTGGACCAGAAGCAGTTATAGATAAAATCCAGGCATTTTCTACCCCTACAACTGTAGCATTGCTTCAATAGTTTCTGGCTCTTCTAGGGTACTGGAGAGTGTTTATCCTGCACTTGGCACTAACTCTGAAGCCCTTATACTGGTTGGTATGAAAGGGCATCAGGTGGGACTGGGATGAGGCATGTGCATCTGTCTTTACTACAGCAAAATGGGCAGTCAAGGCCGTGCAGGCCTTGAGTGTGACAGACCCATCAAGGCCCTGTGAGCTGGACGTTCATGTCACTGAAGACGGTTATGGCTGGGGTCTCTGGCAGCGGCTTGAATGAACTTGCCAACCCATTGGATTCTGGTCACAACTCTGGAAAGGGGAAGAGGTATGATACATTTTGATAAAAAAAACAACTGGCTGCCGTGTATCACACGTTGCTGGCTACAGAACCCATCACTGGAATGGTCCCCGTAAAGGTAATAACCACCTATTCCATCTTGGGGTGTGTATGAGACTGGACCCAAAAGCGAAGGAGTGGCGTGGCACAAACACCCACACTAGCCAAATGGAGTGTTTACCTACAGCAGCGTAGTGCCCTCTCTAGTAGCCCCTTGAGTGAGGCACTCCAATGCTTATTGGGGCCAGTGAAATATACTAGTGAAAAGCAGGAAGAACTTGCCTTTGAACCATTAGTAACAGAGAGTCCCTATCGGGAGGGAAGAGCCCCTATACCCGAAGATGTATGCTACACAGATGACTCCAGCCGTGGGCAGCCCCCAAAATGGAGGGCCATAGCTTTCCATCCTGACACTGAGACAATATGGATGGAAGATGGTGAGAAGAGCAGCCAATGAGCAGAGTTGCGGGCAGTGTGGCTTGTGACCAGCCAGGAGCCCTCCCCTATAGTTGTCTGCACTGACAGCTTGGCTGTCTATTGGGGCTTGACTCTGTGGATACCAACCTGTTACCATGCCAATTGCCTGGTTGGTCACCAACCCCTTGGGGGCAAGAATTGTGGCAAGACTTATGGGCCTGTGGTGAGACTAAAATAATTACAGTATATCATGTGACAGGTCATTTGCCTCTGGCATTCCCAGGAAATAATGAAGCAGATAAATTGGCCCGGATACGTTGGTTACAAGGAAAGCCTACCTCTGATGTAGCCCAATGGTTACATCAACGTTTGTTGCAAGGGGGGCAAAAGACAATGTGGGCTGTAGCCCATCAGTGGGCTGTGCCTTTGGCCTTTGAAGAAGTTAGTAGAGCCCAGCAGGAGTGTGTCGTGTGCTCCAAAATGGGTTTACACTGAGTTCCACAGTAACATGGGACAATATCTAAGGGGTTTATACCCCTCCTCAGGTGGCAGATAGACTATATTGGGCCTCTACCTGTATCAGAAGTATATCAGTATGCGATGATTTCTGCGGACACAGCTACTGGACTTCTGGTTGCTTTTCCTACCCGTTGTGCAGACCAGCAGATGACCAAAAGAGGCCTGGAGCATCTCTTTGCTGCCTATGGCTGACCACAGGTAATTGAGAGTGATAAGGGCACCCATTTTACTGGCAATACACTGCAAGAACGGGTGTGACAGCTGGGAATCGAATGGAATTTTCATGTGCCATACAATCCTACTGCAGCAGGCATGACAGAAAGGCACAATGGCTTGTTAAAAACCAGACTAAAGTCAGATACCAGTTGTCTGCGGGGATGGTCAGTCCCCTTATGGACCGTGCTATGGCGTTTGAATGAGAGACCCTAAAGAGAGCCCTGAGCCCTGTGGACATGTTAACACATATGGCTGCCTCCCCTGTACAACTGCAAGTACAAACCAAGGAAGAATCACTGAAACTGAGGTTCGGCCACCAGAATAACATCTTGCTGCCAGCACCAACTGCACTGAATCCCAGAGACTCCATTGAATGGACATGGCCTTGGACCTTTCGACACATGGACCAACGATGGCTGGCTCTCCTGGCACCCTGGGGACAAGGCCTGGTAGGCTGGCCTCCTGTGTATTCCTGGAATAACAGCAGAGTGGCCGCCAAAGTTCACAGTAGTGTATCCTGAACAGCCAGAAGGTAGGAGCATCTTACCAGGGAGTTTTGTTTTATCATTATGGCCAGTGCATGCACCTCCAGTAGCACTATATATAGACCCTTCGGTAACCCCCACGGGGAGAGGAGTAAATGTATGGTATACCAGACCTGGAAGGGACCCCCTTCCTGCTACAGTCCTATCACAGGACCACTCTCTTGCCTGCATCCTACATGATGGACAAGATTTGCCTATGTTGGTGTCATTAAAACATGTGTCTATCGCCCCTAAAGTCTTTGTGGATTGGGAACTTCCTCTTACTTGAGGATTATTATAATTTTTGTTATTAGAAACCTCCTCTGGCTTGAGGATTATTATAATTTTTGTTACCTGTATCAAAATCTTTTTGTATCTTAATTTTTGTTATTATCTCTAAGTTGTTGTTATCTTCTGTTGCTATTGTGGAATCTGGTTACAGTGCTCCAGCTTCTCGCACAGGAACCATTGTGGAAGATTGAAAGCGTGTAGATTGTAAGGCAAGAATCCTGGAGGGGTGGAGTGTGGGGAATTTGGGGTTCCTATGGCCAGGATCCTCACTGAACTTAAACCACTTGATGATGTAACTGGCCTGTTACAAGGCTACCACTTCCACACCTTTAGGCAATAAGCTATTATTGTGCTATATAGAGAGCTTGGTCCAGTGCTCTTGCGGAGGCAGAGACACCAGTGCTCGATCTACCTCCGGGAGAGCAAGCCAGGTAATAAACCCTTTCACCCCAAAGAACGTTTTGCTGTCAATTTCTTTGGTCACATTGAATCCGTAGAGAACTTGCCCCGTGTTGAAACCCATTGGCAAGACAGTATCTGTTCCTCCCATTTTCGTCCCCTTGTAGGATGGCCACATAGATAAGTGATATGGTGAAAATAAAGTGTAAAAATTTCTAGCTTGCTATTCTAAATGTCAGATGTTAAAAGGTATGTAGGTGAGCCATTACTGTTGTAAGTGGAGTTTATTACTGATGTCAGCTCATGTCTCATTTGCAGCACCTGCAATATAGGCCACAGAGGAACAGGACATTTTTCTTGGCACATCAAAAAAAATACAGTTCAGGATATAGAAGTGGGGAAATTTTTTTTAATAGTAAGTTGAATGTGCAAAATTGTCATTTTAGTTGGCCCAAAATGGTTGTTTATCAGCAATTTTATATCTTCATTATACTAGAAGGGGATGCCCTGCAAATATTCAGAGATCAATATAGAGGAAGAGACCAGGTGAAAAGTGAGCAGGTGGTTGGTATAAGAGTCCAGAGAGCTTTACTAGAGCAGAATTCACATGGTCTAAATGTTCAGGCAGAGTCTGGTGGTGTGATCTCTGATTACAGGATATAGACTTGAGTTTTCTGCCCTTTTGGAAAGACACTTTTTGACTGGTGTATGTGTTCTGGTCTCTAGGCTCGAGAAGAGATTGTAAGGGGCTTGATTGATTATAGCACATATTAAACATATCTTGAAACAAATGTGGATATTCCATGTAGTTGAATCCTTGACTTGGATCTACTTGGGGGAAGTTAAGCCCTTCATATAAATAAATATTGATCTAGGTCCTTCTGTTAATGTCTCTCAGCCTCTTATTTCCATCAAGTTCTTATTGCAGCTTACAGTTTTTTTCATTTGTCTGTTTTCTGGTTAATATACTTTCTAAATAAACAGTAGCTGTATGAGTATAATCATATAGTTATTTTTGTGCATGACTGTATCTCTACAACTAGTAATATGCCTGCCATTAAATAAATATTTGATGAATGGATGATTGAATGAATGTGGTTACCATGGGGGATGGGGAGGGGTTGGGGTGGGTGGGGTGGGTGAAGGGAATAGAGGCACCAACTCTCAATTGTAATATAAGTTGGTATTGCATTGCAAGGATGTACCACCATAATTTGTGTAACTAATCCCAGTGGATAGATATGAAGTCATCTTAAGTTATATGCTATTATAAACAGTGCTAGAATAAACATTTTGTATATTCTATATAAACATTTTTGCATATTTTGCATATTGTACCTATGATAGATTCTTGAAAAGGGATATATTTGGATAAAAAGATATGCATCTTAAGACTTTGGATTCGTATTTTCCAAATGCCTTCACATTTTTACTATTTACTAAAACACATGTTTTACCATTTTTACACTCCTATCAACCATGTATGTATGAGGGGGCCATTTTTTCCCATACAGTCATCACTAGGTGTTATTTTTAAACTTTGTTTATTTTGCATAATTTTGTCACTATTACAGGTATGACATTTTACTCATATGGGCTTTGGAGTCTGAGCTGAATTTAAATCTCAGCTCCACCAATTACCTGTTGTGATACTTAGAGTGAATTACATAAGTGCACCAACCCTTAATTTTAGGAGGACCAACCATTCCAGTTTGCCTGGAATTAAGGAATATCCAGGGGTTCTAGATTTTAAGTGCTAAAATTGGAACAATTGTGAACAAACCAGGATGATTGGTCATGCTACATTTCTCATTTGTAAAAATTGAAAAAATAGCATTATCTAACTGAAATAATTGTGAGGATTAAGAGATACTGAATGCTAAGGAGTTAGTATATAGTTTATAGCAACTACTTACAAAATATAAAATGTTATTAATGCATTATTAAAAGTTCTTAGGATCTTCTGACAGTTACATCCCATTTTATTAATAATTATGGCTTTTCAATAAGTTGTGATATCTATCTGGTGGGGTAAATTCCTCTTCATGAATAATTTCTTCTGAAATTTTCTTGGTAGGCAAATTTAAAAATCATTCTTCAAGACAAAATTTAGAGACATCTAGTTTAGTTCAAAAAATTTGTGTTGAGTTTGCATTAAATGTATAGAATAGTTGGAAAAACATGTTATGTCTTTCATTAATGAAAGATTTTAAAAATTTCACTCAGTAGACCATATAAATTTCTTCATATTATTTAAATAGTTGCTACATATAGCTTATTAAGTTTATTGGTAGGTATTTCATATTTAGAATTGCTATTTTTTATTGATATACAATCTTATATTAGTTTCAAGTATACAACACAGTGGTTCAACAATTACCCATATTATTAAATCCTCACCTCCACTACTATAGCTACTATCTGTCAACAAAGGAGGATGTTACAGAATCATTGGCTATATTCTCCATGCTGTACCACTATACCATGACCAACCTACATTATGATTGAGAATTTTTGTGCCCCTTTATCCCCCTCACCCTCCCTAATCCACCCCAACCCCTCCCACATGGTAACTACCAGTCTCTTTTCAGTGTCTATGAGTCTACTGCTGTTTTGTTCATTCTGTTTTGCTTTGTATTTATATTCCACAAATAAGTGAAATCATATGGTATTTGTCCTTCTCCACCTGGCTTATTTCACTGAGTGTAATACCTCTAGATCCACCTATGTTGTGGCAAATGGAAAGATTTATTTTCTTTTTATGGATGAGTAATATTTCATTGTGTATATGTACCACATCTTCTTTATCCATACATCTATTGATGGACACTTAGATTGCTTCCATATCTTGGCTATTGTAAATAAGGCAGCAATAGACATATAGGTGCATGTATCTTTTTGGATCAGGGATTTTGATTTCTGTAGGTAAATTTCTAGAAGTGGAATTACTGGGCTGAACGGTATTTTTATTTAAATTTTTTGAGGAACCTCCATACTGCTTTCCACAGTGCTTGCACCAACTGACATTCTCACCAACAGTGTAGGAGAGTTCCCTTTTCTCCACATTCTCGCCAACACTTGTTATTTCTTGTCTTTTGGATAGTGGCCATTCTGACTGGTGTGAGATGATACCTCATTGTGGTTTTTATTTGTTTTGCTATTATTAATATAATAATTTTAATTTATATTTTCCTGATCGATGGTGGTTTAGATGAAAGGTATTGCTTTTAAAATTTTTATTTTGTGCATTCAACTTTTTTGTATTAAAATATTGCAGTTTCCAGAAATATCAGCATCAAATAGAATATTATTGAGAATAATCCTAATAAAAACACCCATGTACCTATCACAAGCTTCTGGGAGTAGAACTTTATCCATACCTTTGGCAATCCTACCACTCTATTCTGAATTGAATCTCACTTCCTGGAACAGAGGAAATCATTATCCTTAGGTTTGAGCCAGTCCTTTCCTTCTTTTCTTATAGATTTGCTAGATGTATGTGTATGTGTTCAGACAAAATGAACAATGTATTATTTTTGGGTAAGTGGACTCAAATGTGTGTATTTTCTGTGATTTGGTTTTTCTGCTCAACATTTTATTTCTGATGTCAAATACTGTAATAGGAAAGATGACAGGTTTCTTTCTTTTAGGTTGTGGTTGTAATGAAAAACAAGATGATTTATTCTAAGTTCATCTCAAAAAATATGCTGTGTAAATAATGAGGAAAACTCTGAGAAAAAGTAAAAAGTAATAGGGAAGGAGAGGTTGATGTCCACCGTGTTAAAATGTAATATGTTACAATAATTAGGTCATATTGTCCTGGTACCAGAAAAATTTACTAGAAAGGAAAAACAGGAAAATACTGAGGTCAATAAGAATTTATATATGATAAAAATGGTATTTCAAGCTACTAGGAGAGTATGAATTATTTCATAGTATTGTATGATGGTATAATTTAGGAAAAGTAAGTAGATCCTCCTTCATGTTATGCACCAAAACAAATTCTAGATAAATTAATTAAGTAGGTGCAATAAGTTAATCTATATACAAATAGATGGAAATAAAGAGGATATTGTCTTATTGCTAGTTAATGGAGTCCTTTCTAAAAAGAAAAAGAAAAGAAAAAAATGAAGGAAAATACTAATAGATCTAACACAATGAAAAGTTAAAGCTTTCATAACTTTTTTAAAGCATAAGCATATTGAAAGACAAATGAAAAGAAGTGGTAAAAAATTGTCAAATATATATGACAAATAACAACTTTCTCAATATACGTTAATAAAGAGCTTTTATAAATCAGTTGCAATATAAAAACATGAAAATATGGAAAATTGGTGAAAATAAAAAACTGAAAAACTTAGAGGAAGGTAAGTCCAAGCCACTAATAATGATATAACTGATAATTAAAACAACCGCAAACCATTTTTATATGTTAAAATAGTAATAAATTTTAATAACTAGTATTAATGAAACATATGAAATGAAAATGTTCATATACTTCTTGTGAGAATGTAGACTAGAAATTTACACCCTGAAAAACAATTTGACAGTATGTATCTAAAATCTTCCTTATTGGTTTGTCCCCTAAATTATAATTCTAAGAAATTATGCTATATAAATAATCAGAGCTGTGCACAAAGATGTAGATGAATATTTAACTAAGCCTTGTTTATATTAACAGAAAATTGGGAAGAATCTACATGTATAATATAGAGAATGGCTAAATAACTTATAATACATCCATATTGTAAAATCCTATGCAGCCATTTAAGGAAATGGTTTTCTTTATTATTCTTTATTTAAGGAGAATATTACTTAATAACAAGGAAAATGTTTATAACACACATAATTTCAAAAGAATATTATAAAAGTTATGTACAGTGTGATTCCAATTTTGTATAACACATGTATTTATATTTATGTACATATACAATACATTATATATAATACATATATATATACACATTGAATGATAAAAAGTATATATACATCAAATGTCAATCTTGATTATCTCTACACTATGGTATTATAGATGACATTTCTTCATTGTGTCTTTATTTAAAAATTAATATTGTAACCACACTATAGAACTTAAAATACATTAAAGCCCATGTTGTTCCTTTTTATTTGTCTTAGAATCCAAATTTTCAAAGTGTGTGCAAACTCATAATTTACTGTGCATATCACATTTTATCACAATTGTTTGTTTTCTTGACTTGTTCCCCTTACTGGATTTTGAACTTGATTTATTCATCTCTGTAGATGCAGAGTCTATTACAGGAAACATATGGTAAATGCTTAATAAATATCTTATGAATGAATAGATAAATTAGTGAGTGAATGATTTAATGTATGAACATGAAGGCCAATTTTACTGTTGAGCCCAATTTTTATATTAGGTTACAATGAATCTCCAAATTACATTTTTATTTTGTTTGAAGACATAACACAGGACTGGTATAGGAAACTACGTGGTTTTAGTGATGTTTACTTAATTTTTCCTGATAATTTCACAGCATTTTAACCCAACATTATAGCTACCAATAAATAAGTGGTTTCTAAAATCTTATTTTTTAGGTTAAAACTGGATGACTCAATTGCTGCAAGAGAATTTAGACGGTCTCAATAAACTTCAATTCCTTATTTTTCTTCATTATGTTTTTCTCTTTATGTTCATCTAGATAATGTTAAAGCAAATGTGTACAGTATGAAAATATATTGTAGTTCAATGCAGTTTTATTGCTAGATCTTTCTTCTTAGATGATCCCTCTCAAAAAGGTTGCGTTTAGAGTAGTTTGATGAAAAAAAATCTGTGCGTGTGTGTGTGTGTGTGTGTGTGTGTGTGTGTGTGTAGGAAGAATACAAAGGGGGAAAAGTCCTTTAATTATTCAAAGCTTGTGATACACAATTAAATTGACAACAGAATAAGATTCTTCCTCAAATTTTAACTAATCATTACTGAATAACCACTTCATTTTCCTTCTGATACTGTATCTGACATTTCTTCACTGTGAAGTGTGTGTGTGTGTGCACACTTTAATCAAAATAGCAGCATCTTATTTTTATAACTGGAATGCAGATTTCAAGGTTTTATTCCTTGGGAGAGATACCATTATTGTAAAATGTATTTCCAATTATAATATAGGTACGTTAATGAAATGCATTAAAAAATATGGTATTTCCTCAAAAGAAACTTGTGGATTAAAATGAAGACAAAGAAATCTTTTCGGCAACTAATTTCTTTCTCTTCCTTGTACTCCAGATTTCACACTATTTCTTCTCAATTCATTATGAGAGTGAATTGGGTAAGCCTAGTGTCCTGAGAAAGAGTGGAATTTTCATTTTTATTTTGTTAGGAATATGGGTATGAAAAGATAAGACTTAAAATAGCAACATGATTAGAAACAACAGGGTCCCAAAGAAAGAGAACTTTTGTTCCAAGGAGTATTGTCATGTAAACGGTATCTTGTATTTACTCATAGAATGATTTCATTTTTTAATGCATGGTAATGATCCTGGTTTTAATGCTTCACCTTTAACCTTAGCTTTATTGGCTATGTTTGGATTTCCTCCAAATATATTTGGCAGTACTGTACCTATATTATCTGTACTTGAAAATAGTTACCTGAGCCCTGTCAGCACCAGTCGCTGCGGCAGAGGTGGTGGCGACGACTTGTGGCGGTGGAGAGAAGATAGCACCTGCCTTCTGAGAGCTGACAAACACTGAGGGATATTAAAAGCATACAAATGGAGACTTCCGGAAAGATGGCGGTGTGAGCAGGGCAGCAGAAATCTCCTCCAAACACTATACTTATCTACGAAAACACAGAAAATACATCTATTCCTAAAAGAGAGACGAGAATACACAGGAAAGCGCACAGCATGTAGCTACACCCGAGAGGACTCGGCACCCCAAGAGGCGGGTAAGATACGGAGCAGTGACCCAGCGGGACCCAAGCACTCCCCCACCCCAGCGCACCGGCGGGAGGAGAGGATTCAGAGCCAGGAGGGAGTGGAAGTGCACCCCGCGGGGTGGCCAGCCCCGGTGATCTGCGCAGGGAACGCTGACCCACATTGTGCAGTGCAGTGGAGATTGGAGAGACAGAGGGGCAAGATCTGAGCAGGGAACGCACCAGGGTGCTTGCAGCCGGATCCCGGGAAGGTAAAAAAAAAAAGTGCACGCTTTCTTCGGCGGTCTTAAAGAGACAGGAGCCCAACGGAGGAGCCGGATCGCCCCAGCACACTCAGCCCAGCAGGCTGGGAGTCCTGAGGAGTTTCAGATACCTTAGCTGGCGACTGAGGAAGCGTAGCCATACTTACACTTCTCAATGAGATGAACAGCCTCCTATTCGTTCCCACCCATGCCAGAGCGATAAAGGGCCCTGCGGAGCGGCACAGTCACAGCTGTGGAATAGTGGGGCAATAACGCCACCTAGAGCATTCCCACAGAATCTACGTCCGGTGGGCATTTTTGTTTTGTTTTGTTTTTTGTTTTGTTTTTGTTTTTTCTTTTCTTTCTTTTTTCTTTTATTCTTTCTTTCTTTCATTTTTTCTTTTTTTTCTCTCTTTTTTTTTCCTTCTCTTTTCAAAGTCTTAAAGAGACCAGCTGACATACATGGCAACTATCAGTGACCAATCATATAGCCATGAAAATACAGAGGAATACGGTTCAGACCAAAATCAACCAGACAACCCCAGAGAGGGAGTCTGAAGGGATGGAAATGCACAGCCTCCCTGAAAAAGAATTCAGAATAAAAGTCATAACCATGCTGATGGACCTACAGAGAAATGTGCAAGAACTGAGGGAGGAAGTGAGGGAACTGAGGAAAGACAATACAGAAATCAGACAAGCGATCGACGGGCTTAACAGCAGAATGGATGAGATGCAAGAGACTGTTAATGGAATAGAAAACAGAGAACAGGAGTACAGAGCAGCTGAGGCAGAGAGAGATAAAAGGATTTCTAGGAATGAAAGAATATTAAGAGAACTGTGTGACCAATCCAAACGGAACAATATTCGCATTATAGGAGTACCAGAGGAAGAAGAGAGAGAAAAAGGGATAGAAAGTGTCTTTGAAGAAATAATTGCTGAAAACTTTCCCTCCCTGGGGAAGGAAGTAGTCTCGCAGTCCACCGAAGCTCATAGATCTCCCAACACAAGGTACCCAAGGAAGACAACACCAAGACACATAATAATTAAGATGGCAAAGATCAAAGATAAAGACAGGGTATTAAAGGCAGCTAGAGAGAGAAAAAAGATCACCTACAAAGGAAAACCCATCAGACTATCATCAGACTTCTCAACAGAAACCTTACAGGCCAGAAGAGAATGGCATGATATATTTAACACAATGAAACAGAAGGGCCTCGAACCAAGAATATTGTATCCAGCACGATTATCATTTAAATATGATGGAGGGATTAAACAATTTCCAGACAAACGAAAGTTGAGAGAGTTTGCCTCTCATAAACCACCACTACAGGATATCTTAAATGGACTGCTCTAGATGGAAGCACACCTAAGGCTAAAAAGATGTCACCAGAGAAAATAAAATCATAGCAAAGAAAGCAGACCATCCAAATACTAACTAAAGGCAAAGAATAAAACACTTATTATAGAAAGAATGGAGGAGGAGGAATAAGAAGGAAGAGAAAGAAAGAAACATCAGACTGTGTTTACAATAACTTAACAAGAAAGTTAAGTTAGATTGTTAGATAGTAAAGAAGCAACCCTTGAACCCTTGGTAACCACGAATCTAAAGCCAGCAATGGCAATAAGTACATGCCTATCAATAATAACCTTAAATGTAAATGGACTGAATGCACCAATCAAAAGACACAGAGTAACAGAATGGATAAAAAAGCAAGACCCATCTATATGCTGCCTAAAAGAAACTCACCTCAAATCCAAAGATATACACAGACTAAAAGTAAAGGGATGGAAAAAGTTATTTCATGCAAACAACAAAGAGAAAAAAGCAGGTGTTGCAGTACTTGTAGCACACAAAATAGACTTCAAAACGAAGAAGGTAGCAAAAGATAAAGAAGGATATTACATAATGATAAAGGGGTCAGTCCAACAAGAAGATATAACCATTATAAATATATATGCACCCAACACAGGAGTGCCAGCATATGTGAGACAAATACTAACAGAATTAAAAGAGAAAATAGACAGCAATGCATTCATCTTAGGAGACTTCAACACACCACTCACTCCAGAGGACAGATCAACCAGACAGAAAATAAGTAAAGACACAGAGGCACTGAACAACACACTAGAACAGATGGACCTAACAGACATCTACAGAACTCTACACCCAAAAGCAACAGAAGACACATTCTTCTCAAGTGCACATGGAACATTTTCCACAATAGACCACATACTAGGCCACGAAACGAACCTCAGTAATTTCAAAAATATTGATATCCTACCAACCAACTTCTCAGATCACCAAGGTATAAAACTAGAAATAAATTTTAGAAAGAAATCAAAAAGGCTCACAAATACATGGAGACTTAACAACACTCTCCTAATTAATCAATGGGTTAACGACCAAATCAAAACAGAAATCAAAGAATATATGGGGACTAATAACAACAACACAAAGCTACAACTTCTGTGGGACACAGCAAAGGCAGTTCTAAGAGGAAAGTATATTGCAATCCAGGCCTATTTAAAGAAGGAAGAACATTCCCAAATGAATAGTCTAAAGACACAATTACTGAAATTGGAAAAAGAAGAACAAATGAGGCCCAAAGTCACCAGAAGGAGGGACATAATAAAGATTAGAGAAGAAATAAATAAAATTGAGAAGAATGTAACAATATAAAAAATGAATAAAAACAAGAGCTGGTTCTTTGAAAAAATAAACAAAATAGATAAACCCCTAGCCAGACTCATTAAGAGAAAAAGAGAATCTGCACACATAAACAGAATCAGAAATGAGAAAGGAAAAATCACGACGGACCCCACAGAAATACAAAGAGTCATGAGAGAATATTATGAGAATCTATATGCTAACAAGCTGGAAAACATAGAAGAAATGGACAACTTCTTAGAAAAATACAACCTTCCAAGACTGATCAAGCAAGAAACAGAAAAACTAAGCAGACCAATCACCAGCGACGAAATCAAATTGGTAATCAAAAAACTACCCAAGAACAAAACCCCTGGGCATGATGGATTCACCTCTGAATTCTACCAGACATATAGAGAAGAAATAACACCGATTCTCCTTAAAGTTTTCCAAAAAATAGAAGAGGAGGGAATACTTCCAAACTCATTCTATGAAGCCAACATCACTCTAAGAACAAAACCAGGCAAAGACCTCACCAAAAAAGAAAATTACAGACCAATATCCCTGATGAACGTAGATGCAAAAATACTCAACAAAATATTAGCAAACCGAATTCAAAAATACATCAAGAGGATCATACACCATGATCAAGTGGGATTCATCCCAGGGATGCAAGGATGGTATAACATTCAAAAATCCATCCACATCATCCACCACATCAACAAAAAGAAGAACAAAAACCACATGATCATCTCCATAGATGCTGAAAAAGCATTTGACAAAATTCAGCATCCATTCATGATTAAAACTCTCAACGAAATGGGTATAGACCGCAAGTACCTCAACATAATAAAGTCTATATATGACAAACTCACAGCTAACATCATACTTAATGGCGAGACACTGAAAGCTTTTCGTCTAAGATCGGGAACAAGACAGGGATGCCCACTCTCTCCACTGTTATTCAACATAGTACTGGAGGTCCTAGCCACGCCAATCAGACAAAACAAAGACATACAAGGCATCCAGATAGGTAAAGAAGAAGTCAAATTGTCACTATTTGCAGATGACATGATACTGTACATAAAAAAACCCTAAAAATTCCATTCCAAAACTACTAGAACTAATATCTGAATTCAGCAAAGTAGCAGGATACAAAATTAACACACAGAAATCTGTTGCTTTCCTATACACTAATGATGAACTAACAGAAAGAGAAATCAGAAAAACAATTCCATTCACAATTGCATGAAAAAGAATAAAATACCTAGGAATAAACCTAACGAAGGAAGTGAAAGACCTGTACTCTGAAAACTACAAGACACTCCAAGAGAAATTAAAGAGGACACTAACAAATGGAAATGCATCCCATGCTCTTGGCTAGGAAGAATAAATATTGTCAAAATGGCTATACTACCTAAAGCAATCTACAGATTCAATGCAATCCTATCATAATACCAACAGCTTTCTTCAATGAACTGGAACAAATAATTCTAAAATTCATATGGAACCACAAAAGACCCCGAATAGCCAAATCAATCCTGAGAAGGAGGAATAAAACAGAGGGATTTACACTCCCTGACTTCAAGCTATACTACAAAGCCACAGTAATCAATACAATTTGGTATTGGCACAAAAACAGACCCACAGACCAGTGGAACGGAATAGAAAATCCAAACATTAACCCAAACATATACAGTCAATTAATATTTGATAAAAGTGCCTTGGATATTCAATGGGGAGATGACAGCCTCTTCAGCAGCTGGTGTTGGAAAAACTGGACAGCTGCATGTAAGAGAATGAAACTGGACTACTGTCTAGCCCGATACACAAAGGTAAACTCAAGGTGGATCAAAGACTTGAATGTAAGTCATGAAACCATAAAACTCTTAGAAAAAAACATAGGCAAAATCTCTTGGACATAAACATGAGCATCTTCTTCATGAACATATCTCCCTGGGCAAGGGAAACAAAAGCAAAAATGAGCAAGTGGGACTATATGAAGCTGAAAAGCTTCTGTACAGCAAAGGACACCATCAGTAGAACAAAAAGACATCCTACAGTATGGGAGAATATATTCATAAAAAACGTATCTGATAAAGGGCTGACATCCAAAATATATAAAGAACTCATGCACCTTAACAAACAGAAAGCAAACAATCCAATTAAGAAATGGGCAGAGGACATGAATAGACACTTCTCTAAAGAAGAAATTCAGATGGCCAACAGGCACATGAAAAGATGCTCCACATCGCTAATCATCAGAGAAATGCAGGTTAAAACCACAATGAGATATCACCTCACACCAGTGAGGATGGCCAACATCCAAAAGACAAACAACAACAAATGTTGGCGAGGATGTGGAGAAAAGGGAACCCTCCTACACTGCTGGTGGGAATGCAAATTAGTTCAACCATTGTGGAAAGCAGTATGGAGGTTCCTCAAAAAACTCAAAATAGAAATACCATTTGACCCAGGAATTCCACTCCTAGGAATTTACCCTAAGAATGCAGCAGCCCAATTTGAAAAGGACAGATGCACCCCTATGTTTATTGCAGCACTATTTACAATAGCCAAGAAATGGAAGCAACCTAAGTGTCCATCAGTAGATGAATGGATAAAGAAGATGTGGTACATATACACAATGGAATATTATTCAGCCATTAGAAGAAAACAAATCCTACCATTTGCAACAACATGGATGGAGCTAGAGGGTATTATGCTCAGTGAAATAAGCCAAGCCGAAAAAGACAAGTATCAAATGATTTCACTCATATGTGGAGTATAAGAACAAAGAAAAAATACTGAAGGAACAAAACAGCAGCAGACTCACAGAACCCAAGAACGGACTAATAGTTACCAAAGGGAAAGGTACTGGGGAAAATGGGCGGGAAGGGAGGGATAAGAGGGAAAAAGGGGCATTACGATTAGCAGATGTAATGTTGGGGGGGCACGGGGAGGGCAGTACAACTCAGAGAAGACAAGTAGTGATTCTATAGCATCTCACTACGCTGATGGACAGTGACTGTAATGGGGTTGGTGGGGGGGACCTGATGAAGGGGTAGTTTAATAATCGTAATATTGCACATGTAATTGTAAATTAATGATAATAAAATAAATTATATTAAAAAAAAAGAAAATAGTTACTTGATAAGTGGAACTTAACCAATAGCAAACAAAAAATGTACCATAATAAGTGAATAATTAAAAAGCTTCCTTCAACAGCCCTGCCTTCACTAAGTGGGCATTGAGGACTTGGAGTCTGACCAGTACCCTCACTCATCTTTCATAACTCCTAATACTTGGCCCTACAATTTCTAAGTTTATTTTTTTGTGACCTTCGCCAACATTACAGTTCAGCAACATTGCTGCAACCTGAGCTTTCCCATTAGCTAAAATTATTTCAACTTAAAAAACCCCACTTTTTTTTTATCAAATAGTTTGAGGAATAACTTATGTACAATAAGCCACATACTTTAAAATGAACAATTTGATGAGTTTTGACAGTTGTACAGAGCCATAAAACCACTACCACAATCAAGATAGAGAGCATTTCTAATATCCTCCTCTAAATTCTTGCTGTCTCTTTGAAGTACATCCTTCTCTGCGCTCACATTTCTTCCCCTTTAAACTGTGAACTCTTGTTTCTCTGGTCACAATATGCTCTTTCCCAAGCCCTTACTTCTAACATACCATGCCACAGGTCTTCTGATTGTTAGCATCCTCTTAGCTCGACAGATGTCCTGGACATATGATGGTTGTATCTTATGATGGTGCAAAAGCCATCCACAGTACATAAAGTAGAAACTGTAGTTTGAATTTGGATCTTTTCCCATGCTAAAAATATGTGGTACAATACCCTCTCACGATCCTGGGCAGGGCAGCAAGCCAGAGCTCCCTGTCAGCCACATGATCACAGGGTAAACAAGTGATATACTTACCACCATTCAGTCCCCGGACAACCATTCTGTTTTATACTTTTAGTACAGTGGACAATTAATTACATGACATAGTTAATATTTTACTATAAAATAGGCTTTGTGTGATTTTGCTTAACTGTAGGATTATGTAAGCATGCTGTGTTCATTTAAGGTAGGCTAGACTAAGCTATGATGTGTGGTAGCTTAGGTGTGTTAAATGCATTTTTGATTTATGATATTTTGAATTTACAGTAGATTTATCAGGATGTAATCCTATTATAAGTCAAGAAAGATATGTACTTCTTTCAGAACAGATCCTTCAGTAACTAGGTAAAATAGTCAAACATCTCAACCACATTATTTTCAGCTGTCTTAATTTTCTGCTTAACTTGCTCTGCCAATCACCAACTCTGCAGCATTCAAATCTTTCCCATTTCTGCTTTGGGGCGGTAGAGTTCTACTGGAGAAAAAGCACATATCCTTTTAGATGGGATCCATTACAAATTTATGGTCTCCAACCTCAGCTGTGCAAAACAGCTCAGCAATTCTTTTACTCATCCCTAATTGCTTCTCACTCTTGTGCCCCTCAGTAACTGTGTTAAACGATCCCTGCCCTTTCAGGCCTTCTTTTCAGCAGAGCGTTTAGCAGCCTACTTCAGTGACATTCTTCAGCATCACTTCCCTCAGCCTTCAAATGTGTTGTTATTTCCACGTATCCCTGCCTTGTTTAATTTTATTTCAGAGGAAGATGTGCCCCTGATCTATTCCAAAGATAACCTCTCTATGGTGCTTTTGAACTCATATTGTCCATTTCCACTGGGGCTTTATTTAATTGATTATCCTCTTTCCCATATATCTAATCTCTCTCCCCTTCACTTTCTTGTCTCTTCTCTCTCTCTCTCTGCCTCTCCCCTTTTCTCCTAATCATCATGAGTATGTGCTTATCTGCAATGAAAGTTACATCTACAGATCAAAAAGAAAACCTCTAACTAATCCTTACTTCTCTTATTAGCTGTTACAATTTCTCTTCTTCAACCTACAGACTCTTTGAAAAACTGGTCTATTAGGCTCACAACCAAGTGCCACAAGGGAAAAAAATAAAATAAGATGTAATGGAGACTGAGTGGGAGAGGGCCACTAACATCAAATGATCAGAGAAGGCCTCTTTAAGAAAAATCTGGGAGAAAAATGTTCTGAAATGGGGAACAACCAGGGACAGGCCAGTATAAATATGGCATAAAAAGCAGGGCAAGAGTGGTAGGAAATGATGTTGGAAGGATAGATAGAAGTCAAATAAAGTAGGTCCTGAGGGTTTGGTAAATAAGTTGAATTGTTCTATATATGATAAACTATTGGAGAGTTGAAAGCAGGGAAATTACATGATTTGACTTGCCTTGTGAAAAAGATCACTTTGGCTGCAGATGAATAACTGACCATAGGGGAGCAAGGATGGAAGCAAGGAGACCAATTAATAGGCTGTTGCAGTAGTATTGGTGAGCAGTGGTGGTGGTATATGAGGTACCTTCTCACTCTGTGCCTTTGCTCATATAGTTCTTTCTGTATGCTAAACTCCAATTCATATTTCAAAATTCCACTCAACCATTACCTCTTTGGAAAGTCTCCAATCCCCAACCACTGTCCACCAGACAGAATTAATTGCTTCTTTATATATAGTCCTTCTTATGACTTTTATTGTAGCACATACCTAGCAGGGTGATTACATGTATATACAACCTCTGGAGCTAGATTGTTTGAAATTAAACCCTGCCTTTATCCCTATTGTGAGTTGAATTGTCTCACCTCAAAATTTATATATTTAAATCCCAGTACTCAGTACCTCAGGTTGTGACATTGTTTGGTAAGACTGTCATTTCAGAAATAATTACTTCAGTTAAGATGAAGTCATACTACAGTACGGTGGGCCTCTAATCCAGTATGACTGATATCCTTATTAAAAAAGGGGAAATTTGGCAAAGATATACTCACAGGGAGAACACCTTATGAAGATGAATGCAGAGATGAGGCAATGCTTCTATAAACCAAAGAATGCCAAGGATTGCCACCAAACCACTGAAAGCTAGGACAGCAGCGTGGAATAGATTACTCCCTCACAGCCCTCCCAAAGAACCCATTCCACCAACATCTTAATATCAGACT
>JAVSCE010014052.1:0-11032 GCA_032199065.1 Smutsia gigantea | reverse complement strand
AAATGGAAAGCAAAATGTATAGTAGTTACGCAAAAGAAAAAGACAAAGGAATCTAAGCATATCACTAAAAGAAAATCAACAAACCACAAGGGAAGAGAGCAAGACAAGGAAAAAGGAACAGAGAGTAACTGTAAAACAGCCAGAAAAGAATTAACAAAATGACAATAAGTACATACCTGTCAATAATTACCTTAGTGTAAATGGAATAAATTCTCCAATCAAAAGACATAGAGTGGCTGAACGGATGAAAAACAGAAGACCCACCTTATATGCTGCCTATGAAACTCACTTCCAGTGTAAGGAGACACACAAACCAACACTGAAAGGATAGATACTCCATGTGAATGGAGACCAAACAGTATGGAGGTTGCTCAAAAAATTAAAAATAGAACTACTATATAATCTACCAATTCCACTTCTTGGTATTTATCCAAAGAAAACAAAACCAGTAAATCAAAAAGATGTGTGCACCCCTATGTTCACTGCAGCATTATTTACAACATTCCACAATACGGAAACAACCTAAGTGTCCATTGATAGATGAATAGATAAAGAAAATGTGGTATGTGTGTGTGATGGAATATTATTCACCATTAAATAGAAGGAAATCTTGCTATTTTTGACAACATGGATTGACTTGAGAGCATTAAGCTAAGTGAAATCAGTCAGACAGAAAAAAATACCACACAATTTCACTTATATGTGGAATCATAAAAATAATACTTCTGAAAATAGCAGGATGGTTGCACAACATTGTGAATGTACATAATATGAGTGTACACTGAAAATGGTCAAAAAGGTAAATTTTACGTGGTGTATATGTATCTATAACACCAAAGCTATTGATGGTTGACAGAGACGGGGGTGGCAAAATGAGTGAAGAGGGTCAGAAGGTACAAACTTCCAGTTATGTTTAAGTCATGGGGATGTAATGCACAGCATGGTGACTATGGGTAGTAATACTGTATTGCATGTTTGCAAGTTACTAAGTCTTAGTACTTCCCATTACGAGAACATTTTACATATGATGACGGATGTTAAGTAGATTTATTGTGTTGATCATCTTATAATATATATCAATATGGAAACATTATCTTTTATATTTGAAACCAGTATAATGTCATATATCAATTATACCTCCACTTTTAAATAAATGAAAATGTATCATAATATAGGGTCAATGAGAACTCAGGGCAAACATTAGGAAAATCAAGCAATAGCCTAAACAAAGTTAAAATGCCCTCTTTTTCCAGTCCAAATTTGTTTAGGTGTTACAAGTATTAGTCCCTAAAGCAGGAGATGAGAATTACAATGAACAAATATTTGTATTCTTATAGCCCAGTGACACTAGAAAATGTCAAAGAACAAAGGAATTACAAGATGAATATTAGGTGGCACTTAAAAATGTGGTTTAGATCAATATAGCTGAATGCTTGACTACAGATATTTAAGGTTTAAGAGAAAAATGTCAACCAATAAATACATTGGAAATGGGAAAGATGAGCATTTGCATTATTTAAGCATATTTCTTTGAATAAGTTATTTTCCTTCTGTGATGTTCAGTTTCATCATTTAATGAATTACATGGCTAGACTAGATTATCCTTTTATAAAGATTTACCAAGAAGTTGCAGAGGTAATAAATAGAGAGTTCCCATATATTCCTCACCCAGTTTCTGTTATTCTTATCATCTTATATCACTAGAGTAGACTTGTCAAAGTTGAGACCACCATTGCTACATTACTGTAAACTAAACTTTAGAAAGTATTCAGATTTTATCAGTTTTTCAACTACTGTCCTTTTTCAGTTCCAGGAACCAATTCACAGTGCATTTAGTCATCATGTTTCCTCAGTGTTCACTAGTTTGTCTTCCTTTCCTTTTCAAGACTTCAATAGTTTAGAGGAGTCCCGGTCACATATTTTCTAGAATGTCCCTCAGTTAGGGTTTGTTACTAAGATTCAGGTGAAGTGCCCTTCTCATCACACTGTATCAGGGAGGACAGTGCACGCAACTGATCACAGGTGGTGTTAATTCCACTCGGTTAAAGTAGCTCTGGAGTAGTTTTCTGTGGCTGACAGCAAGTTGTCAAAACTCGGTAGCTTATAAGAAAACAAGTATCTTTTTTTTTTTTTAACTGTAAGTGTCTTACAGTTGTGGAGTTCAGAAGTCTGACATGGCTCTGACAGGGCTAAAATGAAGGTGTTGACAAGGCTGCATTCCTTTCTGTAGAGTCTGGTGGAGAATCAACTTTTCCTACTTTGAGAGGCCACTTGCATCCCTTGATTCTTTGCCTCTTTCCTGTGTCTTAAAAGTCAGCCATTGCAGGCTGACTCCCCACATTATATCCCTCAGACAGTTCTGTCATAGTCACCTCTCCCTCTGACTGTTTCTACTCCTTGGATTTCTTCTTCCCTATTTAAGGACTCGTGATTATACTGGACCCAGGCAGTTAATCCAGGTTAATTGTCCTATCTTCCTATCTATAGAAAGATAACCTTCCTATCTGATTTGCAACCTTAAGTCCATCTGCAACCTCAATTCCTTTTGTCATACATGACAATATAGTAACAGATTCCAGGAATTAGGACTTGGACTTCTCAGGCCATTATTCTGCCAATTTTCTCCACGGTAAAGTTATCATGTTTACCTTTCCACACTCTTGTTCGGAAGCTAATCATTAAGTGCACACTCAAGGGGGCATGGAGATGAAGGTCTGCCCAGTGGAGGGGGCAGTAAATGAACTCACATGCTCATGTACAGGTGCATGCACACATACAATTTAGAATTTTTGTCTCTTCTCCATTTATTTATTGTAAAAGCATCTGCTTCTATCAGTATTGACTGATGGATATTATATACTTATGTTGTAATCCAAAACTTTTTTCATTTTGTTACTTAAATGATCATTTCCTTACTTTTATCATGCACAATTCTTGGTTTAAAAAATTATCAGTATATAAATGTGTACAGTAAAAATTTTCTCATTATCCTTTCTCAATCGTATTCCCCAGAAATAATGGTTATTACCAGTTTATACATATATTTTAGACATTTTCTATACATATATTCTATACATATCATCTTGGATATATACAGATGCTTTTTCCCCCACATTACATAGGATTGCACTTTACATATTAGGCAATTATCTTTTCTCAAGACATTGTTTTAGAGATCACCACATGTCAGCTCATTTATATATGTCTACCTCATTAATTTGAATGCCTGCACATTATTTCCCTTGTATGTATGTAACCTTATTTACTAAGTGTTCTCTTGATGTCCTCTGGTATGTTTTCCAGTTTTTCACTATTGCAAGCAATACTGCAATGAAGTTTCATGTTTATTTTGTACAATGTGCTATTCTATGTGATAAAAAGCTTTTAGGTCCTCTCTAACTCTGATTCTTTTCTATTTCAGTATTTCTAGAAAGATACAACCAGAACTGGCATTAAAGTATAATTCTCAAAGAGTTAAAACACAATTTTCATGTAAATATAAAATGAAGATGCATCTAAGATTTTATGTAATTCACCAATTAAGGAAGCAGTAAGATTTTGAAACCAGTTCAAATAAGAATTTGAAATTATACATACATACATATTCAGGAATGCTTAAGTGAATTTACTTGTAATCACAATACTGGTTAATATCTTACAAGGCAATACAATATAGTGTTTGAGTTTATCTTTTCTATGGGACAGAATCTCTGCTAGACAAAAAGTATTTGCATATCTATCTTTAGGAATCATTTTCATTGCCATCAGTTTTCTGCAACAGCTACTGTCACCTTGTTGTAAAAGAGCAAGTTAACTGAAGGTGCTATACCCAGATAAACCCCAGAGAATCTACTAGATAACTCCCATCACTCCTTGACACTCAGTAATCTCATTTGCCCATTTTGAAGCCTTAGACAATTATTTCTAACACTGGAATTGGCTTATTAAATCACAGAGACTCCATAATTATACCTGGCAGCATGGACTGTTCAATCACTCTGCCTTATAAAATGAGAAATTTACCCTTAATTGGCCTCCATGAAATTAGTACTGCAATCTTTAGTCTATATACTGCTTTTGCTGTATATATTTAAGGTTCTAGGTATAAGGGAGCAATAGTTTTTCTTAAGATCCATTTGCTTGCAATTAGGGCATGCTAACACTTGGCAAGAATGGTGTCTTGATTAGAGCCTGCCCTGTGGTTAACAGAAAGGAGTCAGGTAGATGCTAGTTTGCACTAGGCTCTTTGTCAGCCTTAACAGAATATTCGTATCAACTCTGACACCTAATAAGATACAAACATGTTTATAGTATTCCACGCCATTACAAAATATCCTCAGCTATAACACACACCATTTTTGGAGACACACTTTAAAATAACAAGACTTTAAAAGAGAGACAAGCTATACAACACCTGTGATGAATCCACAAATGCAGAAGCATTAAACTGCATCATGTTATTTAATTCCCCTACCAACCCAGTGAAGGGGGCAAAACAAGTACCTATTTACAGATGAGGATGCTGAGGACTTGCGAAGTCATGTCACGTGTCCATGGTCATACGATGAGTCAGTTTCAGAATTGACACTAGAAGCTCAATTTCTTGACTACTAGTCCACAGCTCTTTCTGTTGTTTATCACTTAGAACTTATTTTTCTTTTTATCAAGATATCATTGATATACAATTTTCTGATGGTTTCACATATACAACAGTGGTTCAACATTCACCCATACTATCAAGTCCTCAGCCCCTCCAGTGTGGTCACTGTCCATCAGCATAGTAAGATGAGATAGTCACTACTTGTCTTCTCTGTGCTGTACTGCCTTCCCCGTGACCTACCTATATTATGTGTGCTAATTATAATGCCCCTTAATCCCCTTCTCCCTCCCTCCCCATCCACCCTCCCCAACCCTTCCCCTTTGGTAACCACTAGTCCCTTCTCGGTGTGTATGAGTATACTGCTTTTTTTTTAGAACTTATTTTTAAATTATATCCTATAGAAAGATCATTCAGCACCCTTTGTCTATTTAATCATCTTCAGTATATCTAATCTGTCAGATATGTGTACTGGGTAAACAACATGAACAGGGCACTGTGTTAATGTTGTGGGTGATGCTGAGGGTATAAAAGATGGTTTTTCTTCCGAAGAATTTGCAGATCTAGCTAGGCACATAACATTCACTAATTTAGGAAATGCTTCTTGTTCACCACCAATGTGTTTTGGCATTGTTCTAGGCACTGGAAATATATTAAAGATCTTGTACAAGGTGTGAAAGCTGAGATCACAAATTTGCATGCCTACAGGTACTAGCAGGTAACATGTAAGTAAAACGGGCCTGGTGGAAGTGTGGAAAAGAGTGCATACACTATCTAAGTGGGACAGAACATACTCAATTCTAATCACTTGTTGTCATGTGGGAAGTCAGACTTGGAACTGCTCGTTCTTCAGATTTCCAGAAAACAGGAAACATGGATTTTTATGTGAATCATTGGATACCAAGTTAATTTTTTGTAAAATGCTGAGGGGTTCAAACAAATGACATGTGAATGCCAATCTGGTTCATTTGCTGAGAACTTGTGGCTGCTGCATTAAAGGGTAGCAGTCACATGAAGGACAGAGACAATCAGCACTACTGGAGTACCAAGGGCAAGAGATTAACTTGAGCCTGGTGTAGCCAGGGTAGATTTCATAAATGAGGTGGGTATTGAGCAGGATCTGGAAGACTGAGCACAGGATATGGGAGCCCTGGCTTTACAGCATCATCTATGTCCTTGTTTGTTAATGGAGACATGAGGCAGTGGCCTCTTGTAGCTGCAATGACATTAATGTAGTAGGAGAACGTAAGAGCTGAAAGTCCTGTGTCCTGCCAGGGACAGAGGCTAAAACTGTGGGATCAGGCTTGCAATTGTAGTCCTTCTGAAAGAGGAAAATTGAAAAAATAAAAATAAAAATGGAACATACATTCAGGTAACCAGAATAGTAACAGAATTGGGAATCATGATATGTATAACCAGAATGAACCATTTAATATGTGGGACATAAATATGGCTCATGCCATCATCTTACTTAAACATCTTTCCAGGGGATTTTTAGGAAAGAGTACTTTATGTAAAATTCAGATTACTTATCATGACCTATAAGGCCCTAAAACTCTGATTCTCATCTACTTCTTTGCTACTATATTGTCCATATGCTCCATTACTCAATATACTCCAGCTACAATGACTTCCCATCCATTCTTCATAATTTCCAAACTTTGCATATGCTGATCCCTCTTCAGTCTTCACCATGGCTTATTGGTTTGAATAATTGTTTTGTTTTCCTGCTTCAAGTCTTAGCTTAAATGTCACATTTTCAGAGAGATCTTTCCTGACCACAGCATCTCAAGTAGCTCTCTTGCTTACTTTCTGGCACAGCACCTTCTTTTGTTCCTTTTTAGCTCCCGAGGAGCAAGTACTAAGTCTATCTGTTGACTGTTAAATTACCAGCACATAGTACAATGCCTGGCACCAATGAAGTACTCCGATACTTGTTGAATGAAGAGATGAGTATGAATAACTGAGGCGTGAACACTTCTTTACACATTTAAAGGGATATTCTGAGGAAGGAGGAACACGGCCTGATTATGGCACCCTTCTGGGTACATGGTTGATGCCATGGATGCAAATAAGTAGAAGGCAAGGACAAGCAAAGATGTGGGTCAAGAAATGGCTGAAAACATTTGCTGGGTTTGGGATTCTGTTCATTACACATATCCACATAATAAACTTTCATAAAAGGGAATCGATTTTTCCAAATGCAGATATAAGGAGAGACAGTTGGATCATCTCTGTCAGTTCCTGTGAGAATACCCTTTAATTACATTAGTTCAGGAGGCATATTTGCTAGAAGTAGCCTTTTATTAATCATATCATACTTGGGTATGTCTGGCAAACACTTGACCGACCAATCCTATCATCAAGGAAATGAATGACAGCCTCCTACCTAACGCAGTTCCCTGTAGTCTTCAGTCCTCCCTTATCTAGTGGCCAGAGTGAGTTAGCCTGCTGAAGAGCAAACACAGCCGAGAGTCCAGGGAATAAAGGCTGTGGCATTACCTTTAATATAAATTGCAAAAGAGAGAAAGAAAATATCAGAAGGTCACATAGCAGGTTACTGAAGAAATTGGAAGAGGCCAGGGGATGCAAAAAGACAGCATGTCAACTGTAAGTGGACTATAAATACACATTATTCTACTAAATTAGTGTTAGTGACTGAAAACATAGCATCTACATGACCAGAATGACTAAGAGTCAGCAAGCACACAAGTAAATTATATTTGTGTGCTACAGCTAAACAAGGATGACAGAAAGACTAAGGGGACATGATACATTGAGGAGGGGTTTGAATAATTTAATGATCCTAATTTTGTCTTCATCAATTCCATCTCAGTTGAGTGCGGTATTTTTAGGGCTGGACAGTTAAATAAATGATAGAAAGTTTGCAGTATATGATCCATATTTGAGATCTCTTAATAAAATAGCTCATTTGTCTATATGCATGTATTTTATACATTTTATTAGATCCCCAGGCCTAATACATCTTAATTATACTAATAAGGAAAAAGTATAAGCTAGAGAAATTCAATAGATTAAAAGTGGATTTGAGCTTTAAACTTCAACCCTTTCAAAGTCATTCAAAAAAGCTACTGATACATAGTGTCACTTAGTACTCTATTTCTCCCATTTGACTGTCTGAGATGGCCTAAAGGTACTTAAGGACAAGGAAAAAGAACAAAGATAAGTAGGAAAAAGAGAAAAGAGAAGAATCAGATCGTGTGGGTGATCTGCAAAATCAAGATTAATATGAAACAAAAAGAATAATGATGAAGTTTGTTTCTATAGATACTGTCCATCCACAAAGCAGCCCAGGGATCAAATAGAGTTCTGTTTCCCATTTCACAGAGAACACATGGATTTATTTATTTATGATGACTTGATGACAGCCCAGCAGATGAGATTAGCTATAGAATTATGCTCAGAAGTGTGAGTTCATGGGTTTGATTTCTTATTCATCCATACTGCACATTCATTCATACACACAGCTTTGTATGAGGTTCTGAGTGTAGTGAAAAGGGTATTGGACTTAGAATTACGTGACTTGGATTCCAGCTGAAGCTCTGACACTTACTCATTTTAAGTGCCTTCACACTGGACAAGCAACTTAAACTTTCTGAACCTCATCAAATGGGTATGACCCTGGTTTTTCTACCTGCCTTAAAAGGCTGTTGTGAAATAATGGACTTGGAAACACTTTGTAGACTGTCAAATGCCAGTCCAGTGCTAGCAACTTATATGAAATACCTCCTACAACAGACAATTCTGGTCCAGTTTCACAGGGTCTATCATGCTGGATGTATGGCAGGGTACAATTGGAGACTGGGCCAGAAGAGCTACGACAATGGCAGGAAACAAAAAAGAAGCAGAGCGTGTCGTTTATCCATGCAGTACATATCTGTGGGTTTTTAATACATTTTTGCAGCAGCACAGAGTCTAGAAGACTGTTTCTTGTGAAGGCAACTCTTCCATCTGTGCTCTTGACTCCCATCCCTGTCCAGCTACACTCCCTTCTGCTAGATCTTTTTTTCTTCAAACTTAAAAACATCCTTCATATTCCTCATCACACACAATGTTCTTTCTCAGCTCCCTTGCCTGATGCTACCCATTTTTCTTCATGTGACCTTAATCTTTACTTCACTTGGCTAAATCCTATTTCTCAGATGCAGTTCACATTTTCTTCTGAGGCACTTTCAGGAATCTCAACACCAAGTTAGGTGCCTTTCTATAACATCCTATATCTGTACCTTACCACATTATAGAAATAGTTTGTTTTTGTATGTCTTTCTTACCCTCAAGACCATAGGCTCCTGAAGAATTGGGACTTATCAGACCCATTCCAAAGTGTCTGGCACATAGCAAACAATTTTACTGGATGGATGAGCTTACCTAAAGCCATTTAAGAAGGTAAGGAACTCTCACTGACATATCAGAAATAATGAATTCAAAATTATTCTTTTCTGTTGATTCACAACTAAAATAAGCTGCGTGGTAGAAATGAGAATTTTGATTAGGACTGGAATTCTTAAGCAGGTTATTGGAGGACATGAGACATTTGGTGTCTTGGAGAAAGCCTAGGCAAATTCCACAATGGAAGGCACTGATCAGATTCAGGGCTGACATTCAAAGGTTGGTAACTATGGTATGAGCAGATCCAAGGACCAGTTTGTCCCAGGGAGCATAGAAGTTCAAGGTATCACAGCTAGGCAAGCAGTCTGGAGCAGAAGCAGACATAGTACCCCATAAGTTGAGGCTGAACTCCCTCCCTTTCTCTTCTTGCTATAGAATGGCTAGCCTATGTCTATAAGTGTCAGTGCTGGTGTGAACATCCAAAACAGGAGAACAGGGCAGTGATGACAGTGAATATCCTAATTCTCCAATAAGAATCTTCCACATACCCCCAGGCCCTTGAAGGAGATAACGTTGAATGGTTCATAACATCTCACACTTACTATTGGGACACTCAGGTGCTCAAAGAGGGTCAATGGTATCATTTAAATACAAGGAGCGTATCTTCTCTTATTTTAGTATCACAAGTCAAAGAATACATGTGTTTATTTGGCTATTAGTTAGCCAGATATTCAATTTGGCTGAGTGATACAGACAGCTGCTATAGCAGCCCCATGACATGTTCCCCAAGCTAAAGTACAGAGTATATCATTCAGCAGTCATTAACAAATATAACAAAAACCACAATATGAGCTACAGCCTTCCAATGAAAGTAGCAGAGGTAGACTCCATTTTTAAAATCAGAATCTCTTACCACCACTGAAGATGTAACATTACAGCTCACAGGTTGAATTGGAACTTTATTTGGAAAAAAGTAGATTGTCTCAAACCAACTCAGTCCTCAGTGCACAACTTCAAAGATGATTAGCAGTGACAAGAATACTAAGTGCCCATGGACTCAGAATCGACTAGAGAATGCATTCTTTACAATGAATCTGCGAATTTCTGGATGAGTGAGTATAAGAATAATAGTAAGTAGCTACTATTTGTCAAGTATTACTATGTACCAGTAGTTTTAGGCACACTATTTTATCAAATTCCTCAAAACAGTGCTGGGAGGTATCATTATAACCTCTTTCATAGATGGGGAAACTGTGAATCACAATGATTGAGAGACTTGTGCATGACCACATGGAGATAGTAATAAGCACATAACAAATTCAGACTTGGAAATGAAGTCAGTAGCCTTTGCTGCTACCATGATACTGTACTGCCTTACCCATACTAGTCTCCATTTTCCCCAAATGTCTATAGTTGTTGTTTGTTATTTAGTAATAACATTAAAATATAATTTAAAATGTGCAAAACACATAGGATTTCAATTTAATTCCCAAAAGTATTTTGTTGAGCTCTTTTTACATTATAAGGAACTCTGCATGACGCTAGGGATATAAACTCTGGTACAATTTGTATAAATAGCCTGATAATGCACTACAAAATGATTTAAGTCCCAGTACGAAAGTACAGACTAAGTGTTAGGAAAGAACTAAACAAGGGGATATTACTTCTGGTTAGGGGAGGGAATAAGAAAAGGCTTCACAAAGGACATAATCTATAAGCAGAATTTCAAGATCCTTTGGATTTATTTTTCATTAATTTTGAAAGTAATAACCAGCTCAATATTGAAAACAGAGAATGACCTGTAAAGAACTGCTATTAAAACTTTGGAGTATTACCTTACAGACTTTATTCTTTATCAATAATTTTCCTTTAAAGAGTTGATATCCTACTGTGTATATTGTGTCTTCTTTAATAACATCATGAACTAATCAGTTTCCAGTGCTTTTCTGACCATTGGAATAGTTCTTTTATCTTTGCCCTCCCCAAGTATCAAAGTACCTTTCATTCCAGGAGCTGTTGAAATGTGATCAGAGGGTCCCAATGGATCTAAGAGCCCCTGTCAGGTGATCTACAAGGTCAAAATCA